>KB722753.1:401237-532582 GCA_000349905.1 Volvariella volvacea V23
CCCCTTGCAACCTTTGACACTGCTAATTATTTCGACCCTACATCCCCATAAACGTCCGCATAGATTCCAATTCATCTCTTATAAAAATACAAGCCTTCACTGCTTGCGCATTCTCCTCTCGTTCTCCCTCCTCGCCGTGCTCTTCTACGACGACAACACACCGCGAGGGCGTGCCCAGCTCGGACGCTACTCGGGCAAAGAACAAGGCGGAAGAAGAAACTGTCTCGACCCTGCGGATTGGTAATCAATTCCCGCCACCCAATTCAGCCACTTATCTTTCACCACCCAACCGAGTAAACGCCTACCCAAGTCCCTTTCACACTCCTCTCCTCCTCCTCCTTTTCCAATCACCCAAGCCTCCTTTGAGCTGGTCGCAATACAGTCCAGCACACAATACATGCCTCCCCCGAACACGCTCGCAATCGAGCTCACCAAGTCCTGGGAACACCGCAACCCCCACTTTGCTGTCGCGGTGGGAATGGGCATGAGCGCCCAGAGCCAGAAATCGCCTGGCGCGGTGACCCACATGGACACCGCGCCGCAACTGCGCACGCCCCCTCCCTTGCCGTCCACGCCTGTGTCTGCGTGGTCGACCCCGCGCACGCCGGCGGGCAGTTCGCCAGCTGGCAGCAGTAGCGGCGGAGGCAGGAAGACTGCGCCAAGCCATAGTCTACCGCTACCACCGTCGCCTTTTAGTAGTGTTGCCAAGGAGCAGCAGCAGCAGGGGGACCTCGCGAGCTGGTTTGTGAGCATCCCGAACGTGAACACGACGACGACCGGGTTCCGTGTCCAGACGAACCCGGTGTGTGGATGGAGCCATGGTGCTGCCAGTCCCTCAATAGCAGTAGACGATGGCTCGATTGGGAATAATGGTGAGCTTAATTCCCATTTCCCCTTTATATCTCTCTTTCATTCGTCCATGATCGACTGAATCGTCGCCTCTTTATTCTTATCTGGCATTGTCTATTGTTCTTATCTTATCCCATCCCTTCATCCCATCCGGCCATCAACACATCGCAACCGCATCACACGTGCAGCCCCCACATCCTCGCCATCAGCAACGTCCTCGACGAGAGCAGACTCTCCGTCGCTCTCCGTCTCATCGTCCTCCTCCGAATCCGTCAGGACCAACGACTTCCTGAACCCCCACGCTCCAGCCTTTGTCCCTGCCCCCTCCGGCCCGACCGGCGTAGGCACTCGCCCCTCCATATACGAGTTTGCAGCCAAAAAGGCCGAGGAGGCCCGGCTGAAGGCCGTCAAGATCCTCCAGGGCTCGCTCAAAGCTCCCCAAGACTCCTCGGACGAGGGGAGCCCGGGCATCCCTGCCGCTGTCGCATACAGCAAGGACGACAGTGCGGTCGCCGCCGCCGCCGCGCAGTATGCGTTGGCGTATCCGTATGAGGGCGTGGATGGGTACGATGCCCGTGCGGGGCCGGAGCAGGAGTACGCACCCTGGTTTTACATCCTCCGGGAGTGCGCGTCGACGATCCGGCTGCAGCCCGCGCTGGCGCGCGAGAACCTGCTCACGTATGCGCAGACGCTCGTCAGCTCGCAGTCGTACCAGTGGTCGGCGGAGGACATGGACGAGCTGTCGCTCCAGATTTGCTGGGCGGGTATAGAAGCGGGCACGGTTGTGTCCGAGCATGATCAGCAGCAGCAGCAGCAGGACGCGGAGGAGGTGGCGATGCTGGCGATGTTTGTGGTCGAAGTTTATCATGCGTTTGTGGCCGTGTGTGGGGAGCAGTGGGCGCAGGAGTTTTTGGTGCGGTTTAGAGAGTGTGTGGTGGGGTCGTTTAGGAACCACTGGGTCTCGGTAGGTCGTTCTCTTGTGCACATCGCGACATGGTTGCTTATAGACGTACGCGTATTATAGACGAATGCACAGCACGTGCAGATCCCGTACCGCCTAGGCCTGTGCACATTCATGGGGTACCTGACAGCGTACGACATTCTCCCCGCGCAGTCGGTGGGGATATGTCTCTTCCTCCTCTCGGAGAACACCATCTCCTCTCCGAGCCCCGTCTACGCCATCAGGAGGATCGTGAGCGCCGCCGGGCCCGAGCTGTGGGCCAAGGACGACCAGGCCCAGTCTCAAGGCCCGGGCGTCGCGCAGGGGCTGACGTTTGGCATGAAAGCGGGCGGCGTCTCTGCCGGCAGCCACGAGCAGCGGATCCGCGGCTGGCTGGCGATGCTGAAGAAGAAGGCCGGGGCGATGGTCAAGAGCAGTGCTGGTGCGGAGCTGGAGAGGGATGTGGACGGCGCGAGCGTCGAGAGGGCCGTCGAGGAGATTGTGAGGGGTGTGTTGGGGTGGACGGGGAGTCATGGCCATGTTCAGGCGCAGGCGCAGGGGAAGAGCCAGCATCAGCATCAGCAGTATCAACAGCTTCAACAGCACCAGCATCATCAGCAAGCGATTTACCAGGCTCTGCCTGCCTCTGGGGCGCTTATGGGCCTATCAAAAGGCGGTGTGAGGTGGTGAGCAGCAATAGCGGCCGCGACGACACGATGTAGAAGCGGAGGATACCCCAAGCGAACTCTTGAACAAAGTGGATGTGGACACTTGATCGACGACGACGGTGGCGGTAATGAATCTAGAGAATTAAGCTAAGCTACGAGTACAAGTAACAAGCAACAAGCAGGGCAACGAGTAACGTATACCAGGTGTAGAATATAGTGCGAGTAGGCGAGAGAGTAAGAGTACTAAATATTCTTTTTAGTTACTAGTTTTTAGTTATGTATGAAAGTAACGTATGTATATTCCTTGTCAATTTTTTGTAGGTTGAATGAATGAAAAGTCATACGTATCACATCTTCGGACGTTGAGCTCGAGGTTTGAGTTCACCTCAAAAACTCGATTTAAAGCTAATAAAGATACAATGCGACAAAACGTCACCCCCCATCCATAGCCAGTCATAACTGTCGTGAAGAAGAGACCAGGAGCATAGATCGTAACTATCGCGGTCACCAAATCCTCTTGAGCATCGTATACCGCGTCAAATCCTCCAGCTGTATCCTCCCCCCTTTCCCCTTCCCTCCGCCTCCTCCTCCGCTGCCCTTCTCGCCCATCTCTGGGACTCTGGGTGCGTCGTCTAGTTTGTTGTCCAGAAGCGTCTTCAGCTCGCGATTGTACTTCTGCAGGAACAGACAGCCATGGCATTAGCATCATCGGGCAACCTGATTCACGGCTAAAAAGGAACATGAGACATATTGACGCGAGACGCACCTTTTCTTCTTTGCTTTCGCCGATTGGATCCCGACCAAAGTCGTTCACGACGTCGGCGGCGGCGCGTGCTTCCATCCCTGCCCTCCTTTGTGTGGCGTAGCTGACGAGGTTGACGCCCATTATGATTTTGACGACTACGGAGCTGTATATGCGCACGTATAACCAGCCGGCAGATAGCAGCGTGAGCATCGAGTCCCAGAGAGCGGGGATTGAAATGAAGCGAAACGCACCATAGCCAAAAAGCAATACACATGACGATCCACTTCACCGAGTGTACATCCAACTGGGCGTGGATATCTGCTATTGACAATGATAATAATGATGTACTGGGGAAGAACGAAAATATCCGCATGGGCGTCTCCATTTCAGATTCAAATTGGAGAGATAAGAGCAAATTGATGGATTGTGCGCCGATGATGATTGCAACCACTGCAAGAGGCATCGATGCAAATCCTAGCCTTCGGGCTACTAGCGGTGATTGATCCACATAACTATGCTAAAAAGGGTCAGCCAGTTCGTCGATATGAGAGTGGACGCGAAAATACCTTTCTTGCTCCTCGTCGACCAACAGCACTGCCACTAGCCAGATCACGACACAAAACGTCCGTATACCGTTCATAGACGCTCGGTCTGATATGGTTAAACTTGGTGATGAAAGCGTGCTTGAGCCAATCCACGAGCATCTCAGATCCCAATACGGTCATCACTGGCTAGAATCGCTGTCAGCCGCATACACGAGCCCAGCGGTGATGAGAGCTTACGTAGGATATAGTCCATAGAACGTTATTGCCTCGGAACCAACCAAAGCTTTTCGGGAGTACAAAGCCGCTCGAAAAGTCAAATTCTGATCCGCTGAGCTCTATTAGGTTACGGAAAGCGACAACCCAGAGCATAAGCGTCAGAGTGAAGCGTTCTACGATATCTAGAGGCGCAAGTCGTCTTGGCATCAACGTTGAATAAAGTTAACGGAAATGCAGCTTACCAGCGCACGTAATTTGGAAAAGAGTATCCTTTTCAAACTTCTTGAAGACGCTTCCTTTGATCTCCACAAATTGATTGGACATGAGAAGGGTTAGTAAAGCGTGGTCATATGAGTTTACCGCCACGTTTAGTGATATTAGTTGGTAAACCATGACCATAGCATGGGCGACTGGAGGCGTGCTTAGAGTCTGTTGAAATATGGGAAAACTAAGACGTACTGTTGTACACTAGTGCGAGCACAAAGAATAATAGTGGTTTGAAGATGTTCAACGTGATGGGGGCTCTATGGGAGAGGGGCTCCAACGTTGACCGAGAGAAGAGACAGTCTAGTATATCCTGTCCAATGGACGCGCATAGACGGTCGGCAATCTGAAATGAGGCGCGTTAATCTCCGGGTACAAACGTCAAGAACAAGGCGCGCTTACCTCTAGTGAGTTGAAAATTACATACAACTTGATAGTATCTTGACCACGAATCGTATGGTAAATCTTGCTGGCATCCGTGAGTGGTGACATAATCGCCACGGAAACCATGAGGAGCAGAGCCCTCAGTATGTCCGCTTTTTGCGATGGCGGTAAGGGGGGAGAAGATATCCGCACTATGTTCCCAAGTAGACGGAGCACGGCGAGGAAGAAGCGTATGGGGAGGATGGTGAACGTGTAGAGGAAGGAGTCGAGACATAGGATAAACCCAAAGCCGATTATCTTTGAAGTATTATCACTTCATTTTGTCCTAAACAAAAGAATAGGTATCAACATACCTTCTCCATGGCGATAGGAATGTATAGGAAGTTACTGACTCTCTCCCACTTCATCTCCTGGTGCGAGTCAAAATCCGTAGCCAACAACTCCTCCCGCAGATAATCCCACAGCGAGAATGGCGCTTCTGTCACTTGCGCGGTTGCAGATCCTCCGAGTTGTGCCTGCGGGATCTCAGGAGGCTCAGGGCTTTGACCAATAGGTGAGACTGGAGTTTCAGGTGACTCTGGTCTCGCAGTCGGCGACCTCGAAATTGGTGTAGGCGGCAAAGAAGTGTATATTCGAGGCCGTGGAGGTGGCGTTCGAAATATATGAGGGTCTGATGCGACCGAGGGTGGAATGTCGCTCTCATCCTCGTCAGAAGCATCCGTGAGGGTAGGCCGTAGAAAAGGGAATTGCTGGTCGACGGCTTTATCGAGAGGGCTGTGGGAACGTTGTTTTTGTCGTCCCCTTGAGATTGGTGTGGGCAGCGACCCTAGCACGCCACCAGAGGAAGCTGAGGAGAAGCGGCGATGCAGCTTTTTGGAACGTTTGGGCGTTGTTGCTGGTGTCATGGTGGTCCCTTGGCTCAGGTACGCTGGACGCAATTAGCCACGTCGTTAGCGCGTGATGTCACGTCACACCACTGGGGCTAATCCTCAGCGTTTTATTTGTTCCTATTGGATGTGTTCTCCCCTTGCACGCCTAGTAACTCGGTCTATTCTTCTCTTCGAATAGGCAAATGTGGTCCCGCCAAGGCAAAAATTAGGGACCGCCTAGATGTTGTACTATGCACGGACAGGCGTACTGGATGCATATAGGCCGGGTGGTCATCGTCATCGAAGCTCCTCATAGGTCCGCATGATGCGTTGGGATATTGTACGACACTGCTTCAAGTCCTTGTGGTTTTTCTCTTCAGTATACGCCGGACGCAGCAGAATTCCGCAGGAATTTTGGGCATTAATTGTCCAACACTGCTAAGGGAAATAAGGTACACTGCAGTTCCCAACTCCCAAGCACGTGATTAAAGAGAGATATAGGTTGAGCTGATAAGTTACACAAAGTGCACACGCAGTGAAGGGCAGCCAGGGAAACGGCGGAAGAAGCACCGAGCCACGGGGATGTACACTTCAGCGGCCCCCTCGGAGGCGAGATCCCCTCTTGGACATCAAAATGAGTCAAGGAAAAAAATAAGATAAAAGTACGATGAGAAGTTTGACGAGCTACTCTGTCCAGCTGCCAGGAGCCCAACGGACATATATCCAAGGGTGCCTCTGCGCCCACCTCTCTCAATCTCAACGATGCTACTTCGCCCTCTCGTTGTTTTGGCTCTGCCAGTAAACTTTGCTCTCGCAACCCCTCTGGTAGAAAGGGCACCACCCACTGTCCGACTAGACAGTGCTACCGTCACTGGTGTCAGCTCAGGCAGCACCAACCAATTCTTGGGAATCCCATTCGCGTTACCTCCGTATGTACCTTCTCCGAAGCAACGCTCTTCTATTTTTGACGGTCTTCTTAGGACTGGAGATCGCCGCCTCAGACTTCCTCAACCTATACCATCCTACACCACCAATTTTTCGGCAACAGAATTTGGGCCATGGTGCCCGAGTCAGCAATCCGCTGATATTACCTTTCCCGATAATTTGGCACCAGAGGCCATTGAATATATCATAAGCTTCGCTGGATCTATACCTCCCGATGACGAGGACTGTGAGTTGACATGAATACTCTTTTGCGGGTTCATTTTTAATATCTTTGATTGCACAGGTCTTACACTGAACGTTATCGCACCTGCAAATATTCCAGCTGGTGCTAAGCTTCCTGTCGTTGCAGTGAGTTTCCCTCCTAGTCACTATGGAGCCGTCATTGTTGATGGACATTCAGTGGATCTATGGAGGTACTAATTTCATGTTGAATATGGAGTCTTGCTCATGTATTTTGATCACTTCATATCTATTCCTGGATAATAGGTGCATTCCTGACCGGCGGCACTTCAATGTAAGGACACACAATTATATTCGAAGTGTTTGCTAATGAGAAAATAGCCATGATGGAGTTCCAATTGTTTCACGCTCTGTCGATCTTGGAACACCCGTCGTCTATGTTAGCATGAACTACAGGTGAGCACGATACTCAGTAGGTAGTCGAAGCTTTACTCACACAATTAAAGAGTATCAGGTATGTTGTATGTAGGACAGTGTCAACGCACAGTGTTAGATCACCATATTCAGCTTTTGGCTTCTTGGCTGGAAAAGAAGTCAAAGAGGCAGGCATTGGAAACCTAGGTTTGCAAGACCGTAAGATGATTCAGCTAAGAATAACCTTCCCATGCTTAGTCTTGTTCAGAACGGCAGGCACTCAGATGGATTCAGAAGTACATCAGTGCCTTTGGTGGAGACCCAAGGAAAGTGACAATGTATGTGCCCTACCCGATCCCTTCCCACTC
The DNA here is from genome assembly GCA_000349905.1 of Volvariella volvacea V23. Taxonomy (NCBI): domain Eukaryota; kingdom Fungi; phylum Basidiomycota; class Agaricomycetes; order Agaricales; family Pluteaceae; genus Volvariella; species Volvariella volvacea. The sequence goes on from KB722753.1 coordinate 408,625, forward strand.
GTTGCTCTTATTGATGTACAACAAGCTGGGGAGAATCTGCAGGAGCAATGTCTGTTGCCCTCCACATGGTCGCCAACAATGGTAACACTGAAGGATTGTTCCGTGCTGGATTTATGCAATCTGGTGCCCAAACCCCTGTCGGCGAGGGCACTAACGGTCAAAAATATTATGATGCTCTCGTTGCCGATTCAGGGTGCTCGGGAGCAGCGGATACTTTGCAATGCTTACGGACTGTGCCGTATGATGTGCTTAAGGCTGCTGTGAATAAGTCGCCGGGTCTTTTCTCGTATCAGGTAAAGTTTATTGTTGACGGATTCAAAAAGAAAAACTAACAGAGCTTTTTGTGTTCATTAGTCACTCAATTTGGCATGGCAGCCACGAGCGGATGGCGTCTTCTTGACAGATCACCCACAAAGATTGATACAACAAGGACAGATAGCAAGGATTCCTTTCGTTACTGGTGAGTCCTCCAGTCCGGGATTTCATGATCTGGCTGATGCCTCACTGCGTAGGGAATTGTGACGACGAGGGCACATTTTTCTCCCTCTCCACCCTTAATGTCACGTATGTCATCTCCACATTGATATGAAAGTTGCTCCAATGACCCTCCTTTCTAGAACCGACTCACAATTCAGGACCTGGGTTAAAAACACCTTCATTCCAGGAATATCAGACAGACAAGTTAATCGACTCGCACAACTCTATCCCGACTCCCTTTCTGCTGGATCCCCATTTGACACCGGAGACCTCAATGCACTCACGCCTCAATCCAAACGCATTGCTGCTCTCCTCGGAGATGCTGTATTCCAAGCTCCAAGGAGATTCCTTTTGAAGAATAGAGCGGATAAGCAACGCGTTTGGATGTTTTGTATGTCTTTTTTGTTTCAAACGTGGTTATGTCTAACCTGCTCTTACATGTAGTGAGCAAGCGCCTCAAGACTCTTCCACAACTAGGATCTGTAAGTAGAAAGACTGTCTCAGAACGCAGAACGTGAACCAATTCACATATCCCAAGGCCCATGCACATGATCTATCCAATATCTACGGAGGTGGAGAACTCGCAGACTACCTCATCCGTTTCGCCGTAAACCTCGATCCAAACGGCCCAGGAAGTGCAACCTGGCCACGTTACACCAACACATTGCCAAGAATTATCACTTTTCTGGATGGTTCTTCCCCCTACGAAATCAGCAAGGATAATTATAGGAAGGAAGCGATGGAGTTCCTCATAGACTTGGGTTTGGAAGTACCTTTTTGAATGAAGGGGTAGTGGGATGGCTTCTGTGTCGCTGTCAGGGTAGTCCTGGGATGCCCCTCTAAGAGGGAAATGCCTTATATATGCGCAAATCATTTGCCTGTAGATTTATACATATGCGTGCATTTGTGATGCAGAGGTACACCAGTGCAATGCAAGGCCACATCTCTGAACCTGCTCGGCGTTCTGTTCTAGTTCTTTGGGTACTTTGCGACGCTTTGTGTGCTAGATCAATGCCGCACGCAGCATACGTGTGTAGTTTAGTGTCATGGGCTGTCATTTTGCGAACGTCGTTTCTAAGTTCTATTGTGCACAGTATTGAACGGTACTGAGCTTTCACCTCAGCTTGCGTGATACTATCTTGCTTCTGAGGAGTGGTTCCTTGGAGACCTTGATCGCTCTTTTAAAAACTGGGTAACCCTATAAGTCAAGATCAGCGCACACGTAAATCGTGGAACTCGCCACATCATTCTTCCCAATTCAACACTAATTACCAATTGCGGATATGCCAAGCCGTGTAGAACAGAGATCAATGCTGTGCACTTCCTTGTAGTTTCGACAACGTCCTTCAAGGAGTTGCGTGTTCATAGCTATCCTGCCGGTGGATGTACGTAGGCCTGGATGATACATCGGGTCCTACAAATAGGCGTTTGAGCTGAAGTTTTTGCTGCCCAGAGTACCGCATTGGAACTACGCCGGCATTGCCGAGACGAGTACGCGCCCTCGCAGTCAGCGCCCGCTTCAATGCCTCGGCTATGCCGGGCGCGCCTCCTGCTCTTTTCCGTGAGTGTGTCGGTCACAACCCTGGTTCTTTTGTGCCAATCCTACTGTATCCTGGTACCCCCTTGGTCTGGTATTCATCAAACGGGAATCTTCGGGCATTGGTCCCTCGATTCATGGAGCATTAGGTTTGTGACTTCATGGAGACGTATGATCAACGTATGATGCCGGTGCGTTGATGCGTGCTGGCCATGGGATGGCCGCAGTGCAGATCCCAACATTGTCGGGAATTAGAGAGAAAAAATTCTTCTGGTATAAATACCATGGACCATCTAGCAAATTAGCAACGCACCTCCACTCAAAGGCAATTCTGCGTCCACCTCTGGCAACTATGTTGTCTTGCACTCTCATTGCTTTGGCTCTTCAAGCTGGGCTCGCTCTCGCAACTCCTCTTGCAGGGGGCGCACCACCCACTGTCCGACTGGACAGCGCTACCATCACCGGTGTCAGCTCAGGCAGCATAAGCCAATTTCTGGGGATCCCATACGCATTACCACCGTATGCACTCCTTCGTAGAGTCATCTTTTTTTTGACCTGTTTCTAGGACCGGGAATCGTCGCTTCAGACTTCCTCAACGCATTCCACCTTACACCAACAGTTTCTCAGCAACGACGTTCGGAGCGTCTTGTCCTCAACGCACTTCTCAACTTCCAATCCCAGATGGCTTTGCACCAGAAGCCCTTGCCTTTATGGCGAATATCACTGGACCCCCACCTCCCGATGATGAGGATTGTGCGTTAGCATTAAAATATTTTCGTGGATTTGTTTTCATATTTTTTTGTCCCACAGGTCTTAACCTCAATGTCATTGTACCTGCAAACGTTCCGGCTGGCACTAAACTTCCTGTCCTTGCAGTAAGCTCCTCCTGACTATTGTAGACTTGTCGGATTGCTAATGGACTTTCAGTGGATCTTCGGAGGTATCGAACTCCTCGTTGTCTATAGTATTTCGTCCATTGTGCTGACCGCTATATTCATGGCGCATGAAATACAGGTGGATTCGAGACCGGCAGTACCTCATCGTAAGGGCGAGCATTCGTGTCTTGAGTATATGCTGATGGAAAGATAGGTTCAATGGGCCTGCAGTTGTTGAGCGCTCGATTGAGCTCGGAATGCCTGTTGTCTACGTTGGCATGAACTACAGGTAAGCAAGATATCTCAACGCGCCACCGTTTTGTGCTCACGCTATTAAAGGTTATCAGGTATGTAGCGCGTATTTCGGGGCTCTCCTTTGCCAGGTATTGATTACCCATACAGCCTTTGGCTTTTTGGGTGGAAAAGAAGTCAAGAACGCAGGTGTTGCCAACCTGGGCTTACAAGACCGTGAGCCAGTTCAGCTACAAGTAAATTTCTATCCCTAAATTCTCCATTCTAGAACGAGAGGCTCTGAGATGGATCCAGAGGTATATTGTCGCCTTTGGTGGTGACCCGACCAAGGTCACAATGTACGCACCCTTCGTTGAATATTCCACTAATGCAAACTGTTGACGCACCACTAGTTGGGGAGAATCAGCAGGATCATTTTCCGTCGCTCTCCACATGGTCGCCAATAATGGCAACACTGAAGGACTATTCCGTGCTGGATTCATGCAATCTGGGTTCCAAATTCCTACTGGCGACATTGCCAACGGTCAAAGGTACTATGATGCTCTCGTTGCTGATGCAGGGTGCTCGGGAGCAGCGGATACTTTGCAATGCTTGCGAACTGTGCCGTATGATAAACTACTGGCTGCTGTGAACAAGTCACCGAGTCTTTTCTCATATCAGGTAAAGTCCATTCCCGATGATGAATAGAAGGGGTGAAGCTTAGGGAATTTTTTCCCCCCTAGTCACTTAATTTGGCCTGGATGCCACGAGCGGATGGTGTCTTCTTGACAGATAACCCACAAAGACTGTTGAAACACGGAAAGATAGCAAATATTCCTTTTGTCGCTGGTTAGTTCTCCAATCTAGAAGTCCATAATCAGATTGACCTACCGATTATGTAGGCACTTGCGATGACGAGGGCACAATCTTCGCCTTATCTACTACTAACATCACGTATGTCATTTCCACTTTGATATAGTATTTACTTCGACAGCCCTCCTTCCTAGGACCGACTCGCAATTCAGATCATACGTCAAGCACACCTTCCTTCCCGGGATATCAGACAGACAAGTCAATCGACTCGCGCAACTCTATCCCGATTCGATCCCTGCTGGATCCCCATTCGACACTGGAAACCTCAACGCACTCACTCCTCAATATAAACGCCTTGCTGCCTTCTTTGGAGACATTGTATTCGAAGCTCCAAGGAGATTATTCGTGGAGAAGAGAGCAGATAGGCAACCCGCTTGGGTGTTTTGTGTGTATTTTTTTCGTTTGGAATACGATCCTCACCTGACGCGTCTTTTACATAGTGAGCAAGCGCTTCAAGACTCTACCACACCTAGGAGCCGTAAGTAGAAAGGACTACCCTCGCGCGTGAAATAACACATTTACTTAGGTTCATGCGCATGACATACTCAACGTCTTTGGTGGTGGAGAACTCCAAGACTACCTCATCCGTTTCGCCGTAAACCTCGATCCCAATGGCCCAGGAAGTCCTACCTGGCCGCGCTATACCAACGCGTCCCCCAGAATTATGACTTTCCTGGACGGCCCATCTCCTTACACAATTAGTAAGGATAATTACAGGAAGGAAGCGCTGGAGTTTCTTTCGGATTTGACTTTGGAAGTACCTTTTTAAAGGGAGACCACGATACCTTATATCACAGTACTGTGGACTGTTGGTTTGCGCTTTTATACGTTTTGTGACAATCGGTATTGAAACTACTTGTCTTGATAATGATTCAAGCTATAATTCAATTGAATTTGAGCCTAGTATGTTCTTTGCTGTGTCTCGCCTACCATGAGTATACCGTCCACCCAGACGCACTAGTCCATCGAGGAATACGCACCAAGCAGGGCACAGGGTAAAAAGCTAGCCGAAATAACCCACGAAGGTTCGTATTTATCAATCTCTGCTGTATGAGTGTTTAGGTTGTTTTCCAACTGCAGGAACATATCATATCTCTGTTTTAATATTTCCGATGCGATTTTGTGCTGGGTGGTGCAGTTTTGTCCTAGTTTGGCGAAGGTGTTAGGGAATCTGGCTTCGAGGCTCACCAACAGATAGAGGAGTGCCGGACTTTGGGTGCCACCAACTTTGGAAGAGAATAAGTAACCGGAAGGAAGGAATAGGCTTAGCAAGGCGTGTGTGTTTTATTGGACGAATAGTTCGTCTAGGCTGTGTTCCAGCCCCTGTATATAACCCATGCGAATAATGGTACACCGAGAATTAGTAGAAGCATATGCCATGCATTGTTCACTCGAAGGGAAGAGTAAGAGGGCTTGTCGCCTCAAACGCTCCGAATCGGGGAGTTGATTAAGGACGTATCTTTATCTACCTGGGTCCCGGTGTGAGGTATAGATACCCGTGTAATATTGTGATAGCGCCATCTAATCACCGATGTTCTATGAGTTTCGTTACCGCTGTGTGTTGATGCAAAGTATACGTGTCGAATGAAATTCTTGGAGCTTTGTGTATTGTTTAGGATTTATTTCGGCTTGGGGGAAGTTCACATGAGCGATTCCTCTGTTTCTTATGTACCATGACACGTTGATGATCCAGCGTACTGAATTCGTTTCAGCTACCACTGATTAACCGAGAGAACCGGGGATCATGATCAGCGCTAACTGGGCCGAAGGTGTTTATAAACGTGTGCGGTCCTAGTGGCTGCCAGCGACACTAATACGGGATACCAGCCAGCACTCGGGTCACTCTTGAAATAGGTCGCGGGCATCGAGTTGAGGCTTGTTGGCAGGAACGGTCAGAGTCTACGTGTCCGCTTATTTTTGATCTGTTTATTCCTGTACCGGCAACCCTAACTAGGCCCTCAGGTTCAGAGCCTCAGGCTTTCCTTCCCTTTCCCTTGCCACTGGCGCTGGGCCCATCCCTCTTTACCATCACCAGCTCACCCCTCTCGGCTGGTTTGGTCCTTTCCTTGTCTTTCTCAGGTCTCTGGGCGCTTCGCTGGCGTTGGGTCACGGTTGCGTCTGACCATCTCGCTCACTCGAACACTCCACAGAAGCCTCGAGGCACTCTCGCACTACAGTCAACGTAACCTTTCAAGGTTGTGTGGGAAGAGTTCGACTTGCCGTCCGCTGGAGTTGAACTTAAATTCCCTCCGAGTCCACGAAACCCTCTTTGCACGACACATTGCAGAGTGCACAGTAGATCGTAAAGGGTCTGGGTCCAAGCGTGGGGTGCTGCAAGCGTGTTCTGTCGTCATTAACACGGACACGCGCACTGCCTATTTATTGCGTCCGGGTGCTGCTGCCAGTGCCTTACTGTGCACCTTATCATCCTCCTCGTTCTTCTCCCCATTCTGTTCCGTTGTCGTTGTTCACCCGCGCGCATCATTAATTCCATTCCTTTCTCGGAACTCGGTCGGGTATATCCTTCAAAGTTTTGGCGGTTCATTTCGGTTTTCATATCCATATAATTCATCACAGCATTCGTCCACCCTCCGACGGCGTCAACCCCACACCATGTTATTCAACCGACACAATACACTCCCGACACCACTGTTAGCATTGATCCTCACCATCCCTTCGCTGTTCTCTCGTTCGCCACTCGCATCGTCCTCAGTCTCAAACACACCATTGAACATGAATTACGGTCTCAACATAGCCTTCGGTGTTGCCGCAGCAATGTCAACCCAAATGATCCTAACGCCCGTAACACCCACCACAACATTCTCAGCAACAATATCACCCAATGATCCTTTTCGAGCTGTTGCTTTGAAAGCTCCACCCCCTCCAGAACCACCAATATGTTGCTTGAAGAGATCGGGGGCGCAATGGGACCTGGAGGAGGTGGAAGAGGAGGTGTTGGTTAGCTTCGAAGAGTGGAAGGCCAGACAGGCGGAGAGGGAGAGGGAACGAATGGCTGGGTTTGGGGCTGGAGCTGGGGCAGCAGGGGGCGCTGGTGGTGCGAGCATAACTGGAAATGGAAGTGCGTATGTGACTGGATATGGGAATAGGTCGACGGGCGTTTCGTCAGCGTCTGTATCTGGTACGACAGGTGCTGGGGCTGCTGGAGGTGGCGTGGTGGAAGGAGGCATGGGCACCACGCAGACGATTGGCGATTTCAATGCGCATGCGCATCCACCCAACGCAACAGGAGTTGGAGCGGAAGCTGGCGGTCCCTTGGGTTCAGGCGACATCAACGCCTCGTCGCCTTCGGCAAACCCAGACGAGCACACGAATGCCGGTGGCTCAGATTATTATTACTACCAACAAGAACTTGCCCCGCAATTCCGCGTGCCTCTAACCGACCGATTCAACTATGCAAGTCTCGATTGTTCCGCTCGAATTCACAGTGCGCACAAATCTGCCAAGTCGCCTTCCTCCATCCTCACGCCCAAGCGTGATCGATACATGCTGAGTCCTTGTCGATCCCAAACGACAAAGGATGGGAAACTCGAGAAGCAATTTGTGGTGGTAGAATTATGTGAAGATATTAGGATCGACACGGTTCAGCTGGCGAATTTCGAGTTTTTCAGTGGCGTGTTCAAGGATTTTGAGGTTAGCGTGGCGAAGACGAATCTAGAAGATTGGACATCGGCGGGCAGGTATAAGGCGAAGAATATTAGAGGTATTCAGGTTTGTGGCTCACCCTGTGGTCTTGTAATCTAGGCTGACATGATTGGGCGCCTAGTCCTTCCATCCACCAACTTCACTGCGGGACTTCTATCGATATATCCGGATTGACTTTCACTCGCACTACGGAAGTGAATACTATTGCCCCGTCTCCTTGTTACGCGTCTACGGTCTTACACATCTCGAAGAATGGAAATGGGAGATGTGGGAAGCTGAGAGCAGAGCCAGGCGCGACGAGCAAGCTGCTCAGCTCGCGGCGGCCGCTGCAGCTGCATCTGTAGCAGCATCCTATTCTTATGGATATGATTCACAGGCTTCTTCACAACAACCGGCAGCACCAGGACAAATGCCAACCATCGTACAGGGAGAACAGTCGCCCGAGTTGCCTTCTCCGAGGAGTATGGTCGGGACTGGAGATCCGTCGACGGGGTTCGTCATGGTGGAATCGACAGGGTTGAATAATGCTCCTGCACCTTCTGGGACGAGCGCCATAGCTGGGTCAGGCTCTGAATCGGGATCTGATTCCAGCTCTGGTAATAACGGTCAAGTCCAGTCAGACGGCTCGACAGTGGTTTTGACGGATGGCATATTTGTCACTCTAGCACCTTCGATCCCGTCTTCTGCGCCGACGCCCATTGGGGTGGATATATCCCCTTCGTCGGTTCATTCGTCCGCCTCTTCGGTGCTGTCGTCTCAGAATATTCAAGCGTCCCATGAAAGTAATGATGTTACGAGTAATCTTACGAATCCACCTAATGCACAAGTTACGACTGCGACGACGACGGCTACCGCTGGTTCTGAACCCGAGGGCGATAGCTCAATGAAAATTCATGATAGTATCACGACATCTACATCCTCAATGTCCGATGGTTCCTCGCCCTCCGCTCATGCTACTCCTTCCATTGGTGCAGGTCCAGTAGGATCACCAGCCCCAGCATCGTCAGAAGGTGTCGTCACCAATGTTGTGAACTCCTCTAATGCGAGGACTTCGACTTATTCTCGCGTTCCAAACACCTCGACGCCGCAACAACAGCACCACCCCGGCTCATCTTCCTCACACCATTCTCACTCTCACCCGTCGTCATCGTCGTCATCGTCGGCAGCTACTGCCGTCTCGGTGTCACAGCAGTCTCATTCTTCGCACCCCATTCACCCACCTGTACCTCCACCACCATCGCCACCCCATCCATCGTACTTCCCTACGGGAGGTGAATCTATATACAGGACAATCATGAACCGGCTGTCGGCGCTGGAAACGAATCATACCCTGTACGTGCGGTATATCGAGCAACAGACGAACGGTGTCAGGGAGGTATTGAAGAGGTTGACGGAGGAGGTTGGGAGGATTGAAGGGTTTGTGAGTTTTCGCTTCCTTCCATCCGTCTTCCATTGTTTTTGGGGCCTTCTGATTCTGATCGATGTTTGGTGTAGGGACGGGCGAATAGTATAACCCAGCAACGGTCTGCGCAGGAATGGGAGAGGCAAAAGTACCAGCTGCAGACGGAGTATAGGGAGTTGAAGGCTAGAGTTGAGTATCTTGCTGATGAGGTACGTAGGCGTCCGATTCTCCCCTCCGTAATGTTGGCGATGACCGTTGGTGCGTCTTCTGTATAGATCAACTTGGAGAAACGATTGAGTATAGCACAATTGTGCCTTCTTGCTGTGGTTTTGGTGTTTATGGGACTGACGAGAGGCTCGAGGAGTGGAGGTGGATCTGTACAGCAGCAAATGCAACAGCAAGCACAGCCACAGGCACAAGCAGCAGCGGGTAAGGAGAAGGAGAAAGGGAAGAAGGGAGTTCCATTGAAGGAGTTGAAAGGGAGAGGGCCGAGGTTCTTGAGTTTTAGTGGCGATTGGACGTCGAAATCGAAGGAAGAGGAGAAGAGGAGGAAGGGAAAGGAGGTGGCGATTGCACCCTCCGCCGATATTGGGAAAGAAAGGGATAGTACGTACGCGTTCGTTTGGTTGAATGGAATTGATCCTAATTTTTTGTCTCAAGTAGCAAAAGTTGCCTTCCCAAGCGCTGAAGATACCGATCAAGGGGAAGCTACTGACATCGTCGTTGACGATTCTGAGCTGCAACTTGCATCAGATGAAGACACAACCACCAAGTTCGGTTCCCCCCGAGTTCTGCACTTCCAAACGCAGCCTCACCCCCCAAGCCATAGATCACATCGGAAGAGTAATAGTGGATCAAGATCACGCACACCGACCATTCGCACTCCAATCTCCCGAAAAACGCCCTCCGCGACGTTGTCTCCGTATGCGCGCGCATCAAGTCCGAGACTGCCAAGGTCGAATTCGATGCAGAATACCGTTTTCGTTTCTCCCGTGCCTGTTGGATATAGCGCTTCGAGTTATGGCCACCACTATGCCCAGTACTATTATCCTGTGACGCATCATGGGCATCATGGACACCCACAGAATTATGTGATTATGTCAGGAGGTGGGCCTAGGAGTGTGAAGAAATGGGCTCGAACCGCCCATTTGCATGAACTCAGAAATACGCCAGGGTCCTCTGCTAGACGTAAAGCTGGCATTAGTGGTGGAAGTGCTGGGAGCAAACCCTTGAGGAAGAACGAGCAGGGTGGGGGAGACGATGACGTGTTTTCTGATTCGATGAAGACCTCGACTTCGGCATCGTCTTTGGGGGGAAATGAAAATCGGATGGCGCTAGGGCAGAAACATCACCGCCACCACCAAAAGAGGAAGAAGAATACCCAGTCTTTGCCTTCTCCTTCTCCTTCATTGGCGTCTAGTGAAGGTGAGACTGATGAGGGGGCAACAACGGTAATGGGTGTCCGGTGGGAGAAAGGGAGCGACGATGGTCAATGGATTGATACTGACACGGAGAGTGGTACGAGCTCCGAGTCTGGATCAGAACAGGGACAGGGAGCAGGACGCTCTGGGCATGACGACGACATCTGTGTCGATGAGTGATTACCCCATTTCAGCAAAGTTGTTCCCGATTCAAGTGCACGTTATCCCCCTATATAGCTACTACTGCATCGCGTTTTTCATCCGTCACTGATAAAGTGGAGGGACAAAAAGGACAACCCGAATTATCTGAATCTCGGATGTTGGCATGTATATAATACCACATCTCCCCCTCTTTGCTCTTGTGATTCATGTCACTTACGAACGCTCTTGATTGCTTTCTGCATCTTTCATTCTTCATTCCATATCGCTCTCATGAATCACCCTACTTTGACCATATCTGCATTTCCCCTGTCTTGTTGCATAGTTTATTTGACTTTGTCATGCATTCGCAATTCCTGAGCTATGGCGACGATACGATCTTACCTTGGACTGCCTAAACTGTTTGAATTCTCAGATGTAAGTACATGTTAGGCTAACATCCCCCCGCTTCTCCGCTGCTGGAATTCAAGTTACTTAGGACCATTCTTTTGTTTTCATCTCTCGACCGTGTTTATCGTTCGCTCTCGTCGTTTTGATCTCCATTGTAATATGTTCGCCTCACTTAATTTATTCCATCTGGATCAACATTCGCATATCGCCCAGAAGCCCAAAAAAATACATGACCACTAAATATAAAATGATACTATTAAACTACAACATCCTATCTGGATTTCTTACTGGATTTCTTAGTACGAAAGCAAGGCCTATAAAACCAACCCAGGAGACCAAGGAGTACCTCAACCATGGCGTAAATGACTAGAAAGATTACAGTGACCGTAAAGAGGAGAAATGAACTCGTTGGCTGTTCTGGAGGGGTCAGCACACCCAGTTCCTGACGAATCTCGTTATCGACAACGTCAGTAATAATATTCCAGGCGCCCTCTGTACGCATCAAGTAGATATTCGTCCCCCGCAGCTTTGGCTTCTGCATAACTAGAGTACGTGCTTAATGTGAGGGGGCAGTAATGCGAAAGAGTACTCACCGACCCTCCACAATCGCCCTGTACATGTCACGGCAGACTGGCTTGAGTGAGTCAACTGTCTCCCTCTCGTCCATACGCTTCTTAATAAGTTTGTAATACTCTAGAAGGCAGTCGTCCTGTTCCGGTGACGGAGCACCAATTCTAGGTACCAAATCGTTGATGGTTCGCTGATCCGGTAAATCGGGGCCCTTAGGTAGCGTAGCTAGTCCTTTAACCCTCAATTTCCCTACATGGTGAAAGAGTCATAACGAGATAAATAAAGGAGATGAGCTTCACGTTGCACACCCTCAGTCCAGAACACCATGTCAAGTGCGATGTCTTCCAAATCTTGACAAGGTAGAGGTCGATAGTTTTCATTCAGTTTTGTAAAGTCGTATGTAGACTTGCAGGTGTGCTTCTTCAGTCGGTAGAGGTCGATAATCCGAATTCCTTCAATTTCTCCTGTTTCCGCCACTTTCCGACCGACAACATTATCGGGTTCGAAACCCTGGTGCTCATATAGCCCTCTTTGTGGATCATGCCGAGTTTGCTCATGATTTGTCCCCTGTGCACTCGGGTTCTAATAACGTACGAAAATATCGGTATCAATACGCACTGAGTCCACCTGAGTAGCTGACCGAATTGAACGTCAATTGCCTGTCCACAGTACTCGGTCACAAGACAGCCGAAAGGACGAGGCACTCCGCCCCTGTCAATTTTCCCCGACAAAAGGTTATAGCACTTTGGAATTGCGATTCCTTGCAAGGACTGCAGGTTCAAGCAGTTTTGATACTCTATCGCCAGCTTTGATATTCCATCCTCCCGAATTCAACGGTGCGATTGTTGATGTTTGCGGTGCCTTGGAGCACGATAGAATGGCCGTAGAATTGTAGGACATTATGGACTTCAATGCTCGTCAATGGAGTAGTTCCTGGACGTGTCCCCATCTCGACCGTGGGGGAAGGAAATCCAATAGGGAAGTACTGCTTTACAAACTTCTGTAATGGTTGAGGAAAATTGAGCAACACGTTAATTTCTATATCATCTGGGGCAGATGTGGGTCCTGAAGTTGGTCTATCAGACCCTGGATAGGATTCGTGCACCTCATTGATCGGCTGAAACTAAAGGAGAGTCCATCTACGTATGGGTTAGGATAGATTCAGGATTACAATAGCGACACCAAATGGGGACAAATAGATCCTATTCCTTTATATGAGCCCGTGTTTGTCTTCTAGTGTCTAATGCATCAAGCATCGAAGTTCATTAATGTATATACATAAACAAATCCTAGTTTTCTACCATGTCCTCATAGTTCGAGTTCAAGCGTTCAAATCGCAAGCGTTAGGTCTCAAAGCACACCACAAGGGTTGCAAAGCAATAGCCCTCACGCCTCTCCTGTTGAACCTAAAGGCAACATCGTGCAGACGCGCCAAAGCAGCACCAGCATCGCCACCAGGACCAGACCAGAAAACTTCAGCAGAGGAAGCAGCACGTGGCCAGATGATGCTGTCCATGTTGTATGGGCTAGATTGTTCGCTCCAGAGGAGTTGTTGACCGCCCATGACGAGGGAACTTTGCTCTTCGGTCAATCCCGCATTAGGATCGAAGGAGTATGCCTGATTCCACGAGAAATAAGGTCATTTATCCCATTTTTGCGAATTGTTGCCGTTGACTGACCTTTTGCCAGGTCTTGAAGGGGTCACACCAGCTGTTGCCCTCAGGGTTTTGGCCGACCCAACCGCCACCACCGCAGTCGAGGTAGAAGTAGTTGGATGCGGCGTGGACGATGCGGAATCCCTTGTCTGCAACGGCTGCTGCGTCCTCAGAGGAGATCCATACCCTGTTTGATGACTATGTGAGACTATTAGGATGGACTGAGGAAGTGACAGCGCACATGATGAGTGTGTCGTTTCTCAACACGACTTCGTGATCAAGTGCCATTTCTACGAATACGATAAGGTACAATCGCCAACTTTGATGTCAGTGATAGCAACTTACCTTGCCAGACGACGGTAGTCTTTCCAATATCGTGCAAAGCGTTGTGTGTCACTTGGGTGAAGGTATCCAAGGCCTGCTCAATGTTCTTTCCTTGCCTTTGCAGCTCCTCCTGTGTCTGAGGATCATCCCTATAGCAGTTCTGGTTGATTTCGTCACCACCAGTGCTGAAATAGTTGCCAGGGAACATCTTGGCAGCAGAAGTGAGAAGGTCGGCGGTGAAGTTGGTAGTTGCGGGCGAAGCAATACGGAGCTGTCCAGAGGGGGGTTCTGTATGTTTAGATCATATTTCAGTCTAATTGGTATGAAATAGCTATGAGCTTGACGCGTACGATAGGCATAAGTTGTCCATGGAGAGGCATTGTTGCAAGCAATATGCTCAGGGTACGCGTTGTGGATGATAGCGGTGTGTCCAGGAGTGTCAATCTCAGGGATGATATCAATTCCACGCTGCAAAAACGCGTCAGCAAAGGTTCGTATCGACCAATTATAGAATGAAACCCTTACAGAGTTGGCATACTCAATGATCTCCTTGATGTCCTTGGGAGAGTAAATCCAGGAAGGCGCGTATGCACCAGCTCTGGAGATTCTCTCAAATCCGGGAATGACAAATGGGAAAGATTGAGCGTCGACGATGTGCCAGTGGAATTGGTTGATCTTGACCCAGCTCATGGCATCCAAGGTGCGCTTGATATCGTCGACAGGGAAACTGCGAGAGTGTCAGCAATCGAAATGGGACAGACATAGTAAGACTTACAAGTTCCTTGACGTATCCAACATGAGGCCACGATAGGGCTGCAATGTTCAACCAAGATCAGCTCACCCTTTCGGAACGAGTATCGAATTCAACTCACATAAGCAGGGCGATCGCTGATGCTAATGGGAGCCTCCAAAGTATACGTGTTTCCATCCCACTCATACCACAACTGAGAGAAGGTGGTCAACCCTCTGAACAACCCCAAAGTGGAGTTGGACGACAAAGTCGCGCTCGACCCGTTATCCGGAATAGTCAAGGTGTACGCCTCATCCCTAGTCCCAAGTGGCGCCACAGCCTCCTCAGCAATGCTCTTCGGCTTCCTTTCGCCCGAGGTCAACCTCAAATTGAGAGTCTTGATCGTCTTTGCTTTCTTGATGGTGTTCTCATTGGAAGCTCCACGATCGGGGACGAGAATTTGGAGCTTATCATTACGGAGGTAGTCACGGGTTCGTGAGGCTGCGTCACGGAGGTCTTTAGGGGGGCTTCGGACGTCGTCGAGACTGATTTGGAAGTTGTTGGCCAGACGAAGGGCTGTGGAGCCCGTGGAGAGCTCCTGGGGTAGTGGCCAGAGAGCGGATGCGGGGACAGTGCTGCTCAATGCCAGGAGCACCGAAACGAATACGGTTTTGACGGATAACATCTTCAACAGCCTGAGGTTCGGAGGTGTACGAGAAACAGTGAGGAGGGAAGGAAGAGGGAGGGAAGGTGACGACCGAGAGAGAAGAGGGTGATAGGCGACGCGGTTGTGACCAAGAAACGCTCAAAGTCGTTAGGCTGTTCTTCGGATGACTGGAACTCGGATGAGCACAAGGTCAATCTGAGAGATCAGAACCGCTTCCACTTCACCACATTTCTCGACCAACTTTTATATCCGGCCGGCTTCGGGCTTCTTGAGGATCTTTCTCGAGGATCTGAGGGGAAGAACATGGGGGTGCGCCCTTGTAGAGCGGCATCACACCACCACTAAATTCTTGGCTGGACCCCGCTCCACACATCGTCCACACCTGTAGTAACGTGAGTTTCCTGATCTCTGGTCGCCTTATGGTCTCCAAAAACGATGCGTACCTGAACGGGGTTGAGAAGAGGGTCATCGAGTGAGGTAAAGTGCCGAACTGCGAACTCAAACCAAATGGAGGGTCACTCTGGTGTGTACGCGTGCGCACTGGCCCAAAACCTGCTAGCTAGTTGGCTGAATGACGGCATTCCAAGGTGTGCATGAGCCATTCGGTATGCGAGCTGGTGGGCTCCCAATGGCTCTAGCTAGCTGGCAATTCCGAAGAGACCTTGAGGAAGCTTTCTGTCTGAAGCCCGAATGGGGAAGCAACGGAGCTTGGTCCACATGCTGCTTCTTTCCCTCAGCATCCCGACATGACCTCACCGTTGAGAGACCTGATAGTGCGTGCCTTAGTATCTGGGGTGGTGCAAGATGGTGCACCATGTTACCTTGCCTGACTCGGAGTAGGCATATGACAAGTGATGGTCTGTTGGAGAGATCATCGAGGAGAGATAACCTAAACTCACAAGGCACGTCAAGGCACATCAGTGCCATGAGCAACAAGATACAAGCAAACTGCGTGCATATGATACGTCGTGGTGCTAACTCGATAAACCTCGGGGTAAAAAGCCGTATTGGTGTACGCTCTAAAGCACCCAAGATTGCTACCCTGACGTCGTTCCATTTGGTGACCAAGCCCCGTGAGAGGGGCAAGCATGAGTTTATAATTATATGACAGGAGAGTGTGCATGTGGTTCAATGAAGGTATAAGAGCGGCTGAGAATACACCTCGAGGTTGGTCCATGTGTGAGTTGTTGACCTTTTTCGTTACCGCTTGTCAGCTGGCTTCAGCCGAGTCTATTGATGGATGGTTGTAATCAAATTCAGCAGGTATATTATGAAGGCAAGATAACAATGGGCAATCATATGCGGCGATGTCTTCCCGCTACAAGTGAGCGATTAGGAAAAGTCATGTGCTGGGGCAAAGCGTGTAGGGGCGCTGCAGATGCTCGTATAGTTCCTACTTCCTGGGCGCCCAGATAATAAATACGAACGAACCGGTAATCGAAGGCGAGTCGAAATATTTGGCTTCAGCGTGTTGGCACTGATAAATAGGGTGACACAGCCCCTCGGTGATAATGCACAGAGAGAAGGTCTGTATAAACCTGGAGGAGCAACGGGATATGAAAGGGACAGTGGATACGAGAGGGAACATAAGTTGAACAAAGGGGGAAAAAACCTAGTATGCGCTCATCATCCACTGGCAGAAGCCCTTACAGCAGAAAAATTAAGAGTCCACAACCAAGTTATCCAGCCCCACCTCACGACCAAATGTTATCGCATTCACGTCCGAATCCTTCGTTGTTGGCAGAGGGGCAAGGACCATTGGTGCCCTACTAAATCCACCAAGAGTCGGCGTAGCAGGCTTTGCACGAGCCACCCATAATCCAGTGGCACTCTTCTGCAAAGTCGAGATTTAGCAGGACCTGCAGCCACTCTGACCCTATTGGTACTGAAACTTGAAGACGAAAAAAAGCACGATAACAAATTCCAGAGGTCACCAAAGTTCGCGCTGGACGCCGATCTCTCCTGCGCCTGAGTTTATGTTCGCGCCTGAAGTGGTTGCTGAATCGGTCGGATTAGAGGGATTAGTACCCATAAATTGCGTAATGACACAGGTAAAGTAGGCTCTAGAGGTACAGCATTGAATAAGATTCAGGTAGCAGCTGGGGATGTGGTGGTGCGGGTTGAGTCCATTCGGTTTGGTTTGACTGGGAAACCTCTCACACGACTTGGGTTTGCGCTTTACCCTCAAGGGGCATCATGGCAACCAGAAGTTAATAACCCTACCTTCGCCGCTTCGTGTTACCTTTTGGCAATATCTTGAGAAGTTCATCCTAATACGACTGCCTACAATTTTTTGATCGCTGCAACAGCGTCCGGGTCAACCGGGGACTGGTGAGATATGTCATAGATCGTCATTAACCTGCATCCAAAACAGCTTTCCCGGCGGGAGGGTCAACACTTGTGTTTCATGCCCTATTTGAATGTATCGTAGCGGGAATATCACTCGTACTGTAAGTTCGTCCATAACATTATATGCCATTTCAAGAACAGATTTGCGAACTTGAACCTTTGGCACAGATACCAATCCATCACTCAATCCATCTAATATTTAGTCTCTGCGCCCTGCATAAAGTTGATCGTCGATCCGTCGCCACAATGTCAGACTAAACTACATCATCCCAGCACTTGTGAAGGTCGGTCAGGAGCCTAGATAGCACCAGCAGCGAGTACGGAAGATTGTCATAAAGTTTGGGAATTCCTTTTTTTCCCCAGTAAGTGACGGTGAATTATTCCAATTATTCGTCAAACCAACATAGAACCTCCTCGTTGCTTGCAGAGGACGGGGGCCTCTGTACTTAGTTCCCTTCGTGAGGCTGCTCCTTTGGAACGATGCTTTTAGGTAGCAAGTTCACAATTTCGTGGATCAAACAATAGCACCCTCAGACCATAGCTTCTTCCGAATTCCCAATTGTGTTGACTTGTAACCGCCACAAGCAGCTCACTCGCCTGGAGCATCACGCATCGCGGTTGTGCCAGGCACCCAAACCTGCTTTGACCGGTAAGACAGGGGGACGCAGCTGACCCTTCTGTCAACCACTATGTCTCATCCTGGGCACCCCATTTACAACTTCAGTAATGAGGACGAATTCAATGGTAAGATAAAGTTAGCCTTGAAGCTAGCCAGCCAGATAACATGCTTTCGACAAAGCGATGATCGGCGATATGGCGCAAAGCCTTCATTCTGATGTTTGGGAACGACCGCGTGCTCTCAAATATACCACAGGAGTCACAATAGAAGACAGGGAACACTCCTTTGAATACTATGACATATCGAAACACATTTATCTCCTCCATAACACGCTTTGGTCCGGTGTCGAAGAGCGTGTCATGAGACGAGAGAAATATAGACTTGCCTATGAATTTTTGAATAAGCAAGCAAAGCCGGAAAGGGGCCCATATGTTATCACAAGTCAAGTTGGTGTTAGTGAGCCACGAAAACCCTGTATATCATCTCGTCGTAACCGTATATTCGACCCAGGAAGGAAGCACTTCTTTATTTATTGTCTAATTCGACGCCTATCTGAGGGATAGCCTATCGTCATTAAAACAGTGGAGTGTTTTCTCGTATTCTTACCCGACGAGGCGAAGGCGCTTCGACTCTCAAACGAGCTCATCCTCGATGGCTGCGAGGACGTCTGGGTTTTGCGTTTTGAGGATCTAAGCATCGTGGACCCAAAGCTCGACACTTTCACACCACCACAAAATGCATTGGTTATCCAACTTAATTTGCCTCCTCGCCAGACGCTATGTGAGAACCCCAAGGTGCAATCATATGCTTTAGACTTGTGGCCTGCTCTCGAGATGATTGGTATCGCGTAAGCAATCTCAATTGCTCTTAGACAAGCCTAACGACTGGATGTAGACATATACGTGGACTTGATTGCTCGAAATTCATGCAATTAGCCAGCAAGTGTGGACCTTCACCGGGATGCCTATGCATGATGGAGCGCGGTATGCTTAGCGAAGCTGCAGAGCCAATTGAAATGGACTACAAAAGCATGACCGAAGCCGACGCTTGCACCTTGGTACAACTGCCCACATTGATAGAGGGCATCCGCGCTACCATACCGTATTCTGCCTTTCGGGTTGCCTTCATCCGCCCAAAAAGTGCATCCGAGCGCGCAGAAGTGGTCCCCTGCATCCCAACGCCAACCGTTGCCAGTATTATCGCCGAAAAAGTCCTCAACTCGCGTCCCTTCTTTGGCTACGATATAGAGTACTTCTTTGGTATTGTTGGCTCGTGTCGGCTCCCTCAGGTCGTTGATGCTGCTAGCTGGATATTCGTAGCTGGATATTCGAGACGTGTGCACACACCTACTTCATGGCATTATTGGATTCCATCCCCGCTGAATGACGACGACGCCGTCAGTTTGGGTATTCTCCATGACGGATCGAAAGCCTTCAATATCGTCTGGCCAGTGATCTCATCAAGCCTGCCATCCATACTCAGCCACCTCACCCTCATTCAAGGACGGGTAAAGCAGTTACAAAACATTGTACATGTATACGGACATCACGAGCTTGGAAGGACAAGGACCCAAACCCGAGAGACACGGTTTAGGTTGCAATTGGTGATTGCTGCACCGGGAAAAGATATGTGCAAAGAATCGGTGGATAAGTCAAACCGGTAATGGCAGATATAACTGTGTCAGTTAGTGGCCATGTCGTCATTGAAACCCCCAACGCAAAGTTGGTATGTGCCTTCTGCTACCATTAACACTGCAATTTTGACCTTTCCATATTTAGATTACATCGAAAAGGAAGTTCCCTACTGCCACTGACCTATAGCTATGTATATTCACGCTGCCGCAAATATAGCAATAGACAGCACTTGTGAGCCCCAGAGTGATTAATGAATTTTGTGTCGTTAGGGGGTCAGTCGCTGAATAGGAATCACTTGGCCATAAAACTCGGCGTTAGCATGGATGGAACATGAGTGCATGAACTCTGAGATACGTTGACGAGGATCAAGGGCCTTTTTCTCCCCATTGAACCATATGACGGTGTAAAGCGGGGGTGAAAACCAAAGGCAGTGGCTGGACACAGCCACTATCACAGCGCAGGAAAAGAAGGTCTGTATTAACCTGAGGAGCAATGGGATATGAAAGAGGCAAGTGATACAAGAGGGAAGATAAATTGAGCCAAAGGGGAAAAAGAACCTGACTAGTAAGCGCCCATCATCTAGAAATCCGTACCATCCATTTACCGACCAACTAAAAAACCAACAGGACATCCAACTCCAGAACCTCACAACAATAGATTATCGTCTCCTCCAAATCCTCCGTTGTTGGAGGGAGGGGCGGGAGCCCTTGATGCACCACCAAACCCGCCAAGAGTCGGTGTAGTAGGCTTCGCAGGAGCACCCCACAATCCAGCAGCACTCTTCTCCTTCTGCAGATCCGAGATAGACTTAGCAGGGCCCGCAGCCGCTCCGACCTTACTGGTGTTGAAACTCGCGGTGGTAGGAGACGAGGTAGAACCCAGGGACAAATTCCACAGGTCATCAAAGTTCGTGCTGGACGCTGGTTTCTTTTGTGCCTGTGTTTGCGTTTGCGCTTGAGATTGTGGTTGAAGCGGTTGCTGTGTTGGTCGGAGTTGTCCAACAGCCTGGGGTTGCAAAATCGGTGTAGAGGTATTAGCCCTCATTGGTTGCGTCAATCCGATTCCTGAGGTCACAGGTGAGCTAGGCTTAAGGGGTGCAGCATTGAATAAGGTCTGAGTAGCAGCTGGTGATGTGGCAGTACGGGTAGCAGCGAGCGGCGACGAGGTACGAACAGCTGACGCCGAAATTGAAGATGAAGAGCGATGGCCAGGGGGGCCAGCAAGGGTTGGGAATGCAGTGGCGGGTTTGAGTTGTTGTTGTGGGGACTTGGCTGTCGATGCGTTGCTAGAAGCGTTAAGGAGGTCCATAAGGTTTGGTTTTGCTGCTTGAGCGGGTGTAGTTGCTGATGTCGGTGAAGCAGGCGCCGCCTGGAAATCAGTAAAATCATCGTCTGTAATGTCATAATGATAAATGAATACCCCCGGAATAAAAGAAAAGGTAATTACCCTCGAAGCCTGAGCCCGATTGGGAAACAGCAGGCAAAGCCTTGTTAACTTGTGCTGCAGTTGGTGCTGGTGCAGGGCTTCCGAAGTCATCGTCCAGGCTCAAGAGATCGACAATCGGCGCTGGTGCTGGTGCTGGAGCAGGCGTTGGTGTAGAGGTACTCTTTCTTGCTGTGGATGGAGTAGCAGAGGATGATCGGACAGAGTTTGAGCGACTGGCAGTAGCCGTAGCCGTAGACCCGCCAGGCTGGATTTCGTCATCACCGGCATCATATTCCGGGATATCACGCCGACCAATGCTGTCTCTGAACCCGCCAGACCTGCCGCCACTGCTACTGCTGCCCGAATTGTAGAAATCTGTGCCACCAAAACTTTATGAGAATGCTAATAGCGTGGTAGTGTGGATAAAAGACGCACCGTTGCTGGAATAACTACCATTGTTTCCGAAGCTATCACTCCCAAACCCACTATACCGACCGCCACTCGAGAGGGAACTGAATCCTTCATTTCCAGTTCCCACATATTTATGCTTGTTGGCCTTTGCTTTTCTTCGCTCGACACGAATCTTGTCCACATCCATTAGTAGGTCTACCAACTCGCGGGCCCGATTGCGGACTGGAATAGAAGGTCAATAATGAGGTCGATATAAGGTAATAAATTAAGTACAACTTACCGTTAGCACCCTCGTCTTTCCCTTTGTCATCGATGTAGTGAAAGTTTCGGAGCATTTTGATTGTAGAAATGTGTGATCGGGCATCGTCAACGACGCGTTCTGAACCGTGTTTGATGATGTATTCCAGCAGTTGGAGGGCCTTGAGTTTGTATCACATGAGTGATATGTGGGAAGGTGCATTGTTCGAGGACTGCGGACGTACCTTGTAGATTTGACGCCATTGGCGTGCCTCTTTCTCCATGAACCGCGCATAAATGCAAGGCATTATCTCATTAAAGTGTTGGCTGGCGGATCGAATCATAAACACCGCCGGAAAAAAACAGATACAGTGAGAAGAGCTGAACGCACAAACTAAATGTTCTATAATTGCCAGCGAATTGAGCTCTATGATCATGGGACACCAAACTACGACGACACGTACCCTTGGGCGATTTCCTGCATCAGAGTAGAGCTCGCACCCCTTGAGAATGGTGACACATCAGCATTCTGTCGCCACGCTCTTCCATAAACCTCACCATGGATCGTCATTCGTCGCCTCCCGAACTTTTGCTTCTATCTCGCTGATATTGAGTACAACATTCTTGGCCTACACCGCCCAAGCAGCAGAGTGCCCACGGACCGCCAACGCATCAAAGTTGCCAGCGAGATGAGCGGTAACCACATTGTTAGCACTTGGGAAATCCCCGCATGTGAGAAAATGCCGACCTGATTATACATCGATTTCAGATCATACATGGTGATCTGGGAAATGGAGTTCGTCAAGGATTCGAGCCGGTCCATGGTGGGGGCCTCTGTCGGGTGGGCGTTGAGAGAGGGGGAGGGCGGTGTTGATGGTGGTGATGGTCAGCGATTTTTGTGCGCACAACTCGAGGCTAGGGTTTCCGTGTGTGACGAATCACGCCCCTGTCACCATGATCACAGCCGCGGTCACACCCGGGTGGTTACGTCGCAATTGGCCCGCGATAGGCCGTAATACTTTACCAGTAGGAACGAGAAAAACAAATGCCTTGAAGGGTTGGAGGATAGTTGGATGCAGCCACTTTGAAATGACGAGACTAAATGGGATACAGTGTGTGTAGCCATAAATCTGAGAAACGTAACAAGACGAACAATCAAATATGGGGAATATAAGCGGACCATTGGACATTTTGATATGCTGAGGGAGGGAGATTGCGTAAGGCAAAAAAAGGCTTGCACGAGGAGGGCAATACGGCAAAACGTGTAGATATGGGGTCCAATCCATAAGGAAGTAACTATCAGTATATCCTGAGTAATAGTCCTCTGAGAGAACCACAACCTAGCCGTGTACAAGAAACTAAACCCAACCAACGCAGGTTCGACGCCAATGGCGACCGAGGACACTCTCCACAGGATTTGCTCAAACGTGGTTGGAAATTCAGAATTCCACCCCGTGAGGTGTATCCCACCAAACAATATACCAATTAGAGAACAAAAAGAGATGATCATTGAATAGAACGGGTGATAGTGCCCAACATAATATGGCGGCACACTTGTTTGGTTTATGTCTCCGCTGTACACCATCATGTCATTCAATGGGGCGAAAAAGGCGAGAAACGACCTTTTAATCACTCTCTCCCAGATGGTCATCGGCAGTGATGTTTCTTGTATGTCCATCTTGATCCTCGCCAACGTATCCCAGAACCCATACTTCATCCATACCAACGCCGAGATCCATGGCCAAGTAACTCCTGTATACCCCTCCGAGGACCAGCGGCTGACCGGTCTTACTTTTGGCCCACTGCACCTGTTGCCATTCTTCTTGAAATAAATCGGATACCCAGCATTCAAAGGCTTGCTCCACCACAGGAAATAGGTAATAACGTTCAGAGTGGCGAACGCAAGAGTGACAAGCTCCAACTCCGTGACGACGAGACCTTGGGCGTTGCGAGCAATACACTGGAGGACGAACCAGGACGTCTGGATCACAGCAATCGACTTGCTGAGAAAGTGGCCTTTTCCTTTATCTAGCAGCTCCTCTTCTGCGATATCCGGGAGACGAATTTCGCGCATCCAATACTCCCACTCTCCGCCAAGCCAGACATCTCCGTCGTCATCTATTGTCACGACACGGTATGACTTTCCATCGTCGTAGATGAGTCCTCCCATCAGTACAAAGAACGCATGTGTCCTTGTCCATCCGGTGGCTATATATATAATGGAATCAATCAAACTGGATGAAGCCTCCAGCAAACTCTGACATACCCTGATGCCGCCGTTTAATCCTCGAGGCAGCAATCCGTTGTCTCATAGCCCACACGATAATGGCCTCAGGCGCTAACAAGGCATACATCGTCGTCCGGGCCTTCTGCCACATCCTGGACGTCCACGATGCATTTCTATCCGGCATATTCGGGTGAATAGCAATATACGTGCATACTGCTATTGTGCCAAGGCAGTTATAGATGAGGTCCAGAGGGATCGGACTTTGGTAGGGTCCTGTATGCACTCTGCTGCCGCTGTAACAGCGTTAAGGGAACTGACAGGGGGCGTTGACGGAATGGGGTTAAGGGGCCCGGGTGTGGGATAGGCGAGAGTACGTGCGAGATAGAAGAGGAGGAGGGCTGCAAAGAACATTGGACGTGAAGCTTAAGGAGCTGGATGGTGGGTGAAAGTTGTGGTTTGGGTATTCGGTCGACGAGGGATGGGTTTTATAATGTAGTGCCTCGTGCAGAACATGCATTTTATTTGATGTTTAAGGCGTCTAAAAACGGTCGAGATGGGCGCTGACGATTACAAGCGTACCAAAGCGCTACGGGGTAGCACGAGGAAACTAGACAAAGGAGAGGGTTAAAACGGTATGTGTGCTTGATCGCTACCTTTCTGGGGTGGCACGAGTTTGCTGTGCATCGTTTCTCTGCATGCGTCCATGAGATCTAAGCCCCGGCATATTGCCTCAGGCGCTCTTTCCTAGCCCATGCAGCAGCAGGCTCTGTGGCACAAGCTCTGTCTTGATGCGATCCCGACTTCTGTCGTCAGCTCAAGTATTGTTCTTGCTCTTCCACGTGATGCACCCACACCAAAAAGGCAAGTACTTAAAAGTACGACACAGAGCTCGAGCGGGTTACCACCCAGATTCTTTCTCTTCTCCTTTTGTCCTCGCTGTATGATTTCTTTGGTCAGTTAATAAGCTCTCATCGGCGGATAACCCGCACTCACCCAGCCCAGGCGCATATGCCCTCCTTTCACCAACTGCACCTCCAGCATTGGATCACGACCATTGAATATTGAGCCCCTGTCCATCCCAGCATTGAATACTGTAATAACGACATAATACCTTAGCATAATGTCAAGTCTACTCTCACGATTCAGAAAGCGCAACTCACCACGGTCGCGGGCACATGTACAGCAAGCCTTCGTACCGGTTTCAATTCTCAAGCGATCAAGTCCACCAGCCCCCGAAAGCCCACCACTTGAGCGAAAGATCGTTTCTGATATCAACTCGCTAGTCGAGGCGCATATATCAGACTTTCGGCCTTCAAATGAAGAATATGAACACACCGAACCCGACTCACCGCCATCTCCCGAGTTTGTGGCCCTTCAGCCTAGAAGGCGACCGCCTCAATTTAATAGTTACACACCCGATAATTCCGCTACCGCAGATACGACCACATCTCAAGTAGAAGCCCTCTCCGAGTCTTCGCTATCATGCCAGCACCTTTCCGATAGTGTAAACAAGCCCCCGGGCGGCTCAGCTTCCCGTCGCTCAGTTGTTACGATTCCCTCTCCTTCGTCTGGTGCAGACAATGGCTGGTCTACCTTCGGTCGCGCCAGAACGAAACCCCAGCCAGCACCTCATGATAATGGACACACACCAAGTCCACCCGAACGTCCGACATCAGCCTCTGAAAGCGTACCTCCAAGTCGATCCAATTCACAATCCCGTCGCAGGAGTAGTAATCCTCGGCCGCATACACCCACATCAGATTCCCCCAGCTACTACATGACACCACTAAGCCAGTTCATAGATTGGCAAGGGAATCACGCGCATACACCCTCTAACCATACGTTTGGGAAGCCCACGCCCCCTTCATCCGGATTCACGTTTCGTTCCAGGCATAGCAGTTCACCTAACCCCGGGGCGGAGATCATTCCCCCACTGCCCCCACTCGATCATCCAGCCTTTCAGTTTCCTTCTCCGCCACCTTTGAACACCGGGCCCAGAAAATTTCAAAGCAGCGATCTGCTGAACAGACTCAGGCGGGATGGAGAGCGAAAACCAAGATCGTCGACCTCTCTGCCGACGCTATCGCAGCCAAGAGAGAGGGTCATCAGTTTGACCAGAAACAGACGCAAGAGTGGAACTGGGGAGACGAGATTGCGGCCAAGATCAAGGAAGACCACGATGAACAGCACCTCCAGAGTCAGACCAATGGATGTGCTCCCTTCAGTGGAAAATTTAACGGCGATACAGCCGGTGTCGCCGTCAGTGTCCTCTGCGGGCGCAGCGGAAGCATTAATGACGGAGATTACTATGCCCAAGAGAACGCGAGGGCGAACGCTGAGCAAGAGCAGCAAGCACAGTAGAAACAGTAGCAGAAACAGCAGCAGACGGTCGAGCGCGGAGTTTAGCGCAATGCAGGTGTCGGCCCTTGGACGCAAACCGGGAAGTGAAAGTTGGGAAGCACAAGTTGCGTTGGAGATGTTGCGGGCGTCGCTGGGAGATGCCGCATTGGGGCAGATACCTCCGGCACCGGGTCAAGATACCGGGAAATTTGCCAAAATAGGCCAGGCACGAGGCAACAACGTGGTGAGTGATCAGATCGTTTATTCGCTTGGCTACAGTCACTCGAATTCACCCCGTCTGGTTTTTCCCTTTACTCTATTCTTCTGTTACCTCTTGTTTGTGTGGTCCTAAATTTACTCATTGTCCCTCTTTTCCCCCGTTCTCACCGCTCCTTTTTCGACGCACGACTATCGCCGCCGTGACGGTAGCTCGCGTCGAGCCCTCCTGTGGATTCGTTGGAGCTTGGGTCTCCGTTTTTGTTGCAAGGTATGCACTGCCCTTTTGGAGTACGTGTACAATGACCAACAGCTTATCGTGCCCTAGAATCTCACACCCTTGATCCCGTGCACCCACTGCCCGACAACGTTACAGTCACCGATTACGAAGTAGACAAAAACGATTTAGAGAAGTCTGGAAGTAAAGGAAAAGGAAAGGGCAACGCAACTGTGATGTCACAGGAGATTGACACGCCGACCCCGAGTCCAACGAAGGGGAAGGAGAAGGAGAGGGGAAAGGAGAAGGAGAACCAGAGGTCGAACTCTAATGCATCGATGCATCGGAGGGGAGGTCCAAGGAGGTCGATGACCAGCCGACCAAGACTGTCAGGCCCACCGCAGCTGGCGCCCATACCTTCGCTTGGTCAAGCCGCAGGTCCCTCTGGACAAGCTTCATTGCTTATGCCCCCGCCAGCATTGTCGCTCACTGGGCCAACGCCTACAACTACGCCGGTCGCAGCAAAACCTTCCCACAAGACTCAGTCGATCCTTCATCACCAGAAGTCCGCAACTGAGCCTCTGTCAAGTGCTCTGAGGAATGCGGCAACTTCTCCTGCTGCTCCAGGCCCGTTGATCCAGAAAAGCTATTCGGGTGGAAAGAGAAAGTTGGACGAGGCAGGAGTGGACAGCACGCCCCCGCCGAAGGAGCACTTGAAGACGACTTTTGCGGTTGGACCACGGCGTATGTTGCTTTTCTCGGCCCGTCTTATTCGGCAGCTGACCGTTTCCCTGCGTTTATCCTTTAACAGCTCACCGTGCTTCTGAACGATCAGCTTACTCGTCCCTTGCACCTTCATCGTATCATAGAAAACGGGCAAGGCTGTCTTCAGATGCAAAGCCAAACTCAAGACCTGGATCAAGAGGCGAGGAAACTACTGCAGCCAACACTGGCACATGGTCAAGTCGTAGCAGTGTTGTCCACACTCCTCGAATTCCAGGGTCACCGGCGCGAACAAGTTCTCAACGTTATAGCCGGCCGCCTTCAAGCATTCAACACCAGCCAGCCTCTCCCTCACGACGGAGTATCTCGCAAGCTTCGTTGCCTATCTCCGCACTTGTCTCACCACACGCACCTTCGATTTCCCGGTCATCGCAATATCATATGAGGGATCCAAGGAAACCACCCCCAGTCCAACCGACGTCATGGTCGTTGTCATTCCCCGTTGCTACGACAGATGTGGAGGGTCAAACGCAAACCGCTTGGACTCTGGATGGCTGGGTGGAGAGGGGAGGAAGTCCGTTACATGCTTGGCTGTTCTTCGTGGGCTTTTTACTGTTTCCCATCTGGTGGGTCGCGTCGTTCTTGAAGATTAGGAAGACGAGAAGGTTGGACTCGGGCGTGTCAGGCGCGCAGAGTGGGAATGGAGCTGGGCAGGCTGAGAAAGGGACGATGTTGTTGGACGACCCGCAACTTGAGCATGGTGAGCTTTTCGTGTGCTGTGTTATTGCTCGTGTGACGTGGGTCGAGCGCTGACTGTATGCGTTTATGTACGTCGACTTAGATGCCCACTCGTGGCGTACGCGATGTCGTGTTATGGCTGGCGTTTCGTTGGTCACATACATTCCTTTCATTATCCTTATAGCTATTTTCGCTCGGTGACATGAGTGTTGTTTTCCATGTCTATGAGAACAGCTCTTTTGCGCGCCCCCTCATCGGCTGATGCGTGTCTGACCTGCTTCGCCCATACAGCGCGCCCCCCGGTTTCCTCCAGCATTAGGTGCGGCCAATTTTCTAGATGTCCGACGATCTGGAGAACCGCCCCTTCGCCTCAGTTACTCGACGTGTTCGTGCAAGACCTCGGTTCTCGTTACCTCTGCTGATCATTGTACATTGTCGCTCTTGTTCTCGATCAAGAATACCAACAATCAACAAGTTAATATCAGTTGTTCTTTTATCAATGCTATCCGATACCCGTCTTCCGTTTTCGGTCCCCTCAACGTTCAAGTTTCAAGTGTCGAAGGCAGAGTTGTTACCGTTCTCATCACTGCATATATCAACTGTTTTTCGAGCAACTTATCACGCCCACCCCGTCCAATCCACACTTTACGTCCTCACCTATACCACACCACTCGTGCCTGTTCTCATTCTATACTCACGCACATCTACGTCCACACACACCCTCAATAATATGATCGAACGCTCTTCACTTCTTCTCGACCCCCCATACACATACATGCACTATCGCACATAAGTACCACTGCACTCTTTCTCTGTGCCTCTCTCTCTTGTTTTTCTTAACACCGAACTAAGCAAAGCAATGAACAACAACGAAACGAATCACAGTCCCTTGTCAACTCGCATTCATTTTCAATCACATACCCCACTTGTCATAACATACATAGTACATCCCCCCGGTCTTTTGGACTCTCGTTCTTGCATAAAGCTTCGCTCTTTTTCGCTCTTTTTCTATGTCTCCGCTTTGGATTTTGTTTTCTGATTCAGTTGGCTTTTTTCTTTCTTTTTTCCCTCTGATATATACTACTTTTACTACTAGTAAGTAAGTGTACGCGTACGGTACGGTATAGCTATAGTCGTCGGTAATCCACCCCTCGTCCGAGTCCAAGTCCGAGTTGCTACTTTGCTTTTCGCTTTCCCCGCTTCCTCTCTTCTCTCCTGTTCTTGCATTTGTTTTTGGTTTGCTTTTCTTGGTATTGGTATCGGAGTGGCCGGCTGGTTGTAGGTATACGCACGTACATAGTAAGGTAGGTAGGTAGGTAGATGGGTAGGATAGATGGTAAAGGGTAGGACTAAAGTAGAATTGGTGTGCGCTTGTGGTAGTGATGATAATATGGACAGTGTGGATAGTCGTGTTGGATGACATATAGTTGTGACTCGGAGTGCGTGTGTACGACTTACGGCCTGGATTGATGTCGGTGCTGGTGCGGTTTTTTGGTTACGATCAATTTGAACACTGGCGGAGAGGGTTAGTTGTTCAGTGTTTTTTTTTGTAATATTTGAGTATTTGAGCGCCATTTTTCTCTCCTCGCGGCTCGCAGACGATCCCACACGCACGTAGGCAATGTATATAAGCCGTGGCTATTCTGACTCGGGGTTCATAGGGGTCAATCTTTCAAAGACCTAAGCTAGGGTCGTCCTAAAGTCACTCTGAGGACAGCTGAAGAGGCGAGATAGGGACCTTTCTATTCTTAGTGCTGTACTGTGCGCGTGCGCATATGCATATGAGCGAATCTAGCACTAGGGTCAAATCCCACATCGCCCAAAATGTCGTATACTCTTGTGTGTTTCGTCATGATTTCCATGAGGTGATTCTTTTATCCTGTCAAATTGCCATTTACAGGCGACATTGAGACCCTTAGCTGCCAACTAGCCCCACGATATTGCATTGACGGCAATACATAGAGCTGCAACGGGGCACCCTCAGGACTTAGTGCCCAGCGTACAGCAGTTTGATGGAAAATTTTTTCGAATAGCCATGTTATCGATCACGAGTCCAGGTGGACGAGTAGGCGGAGCGGGGAAGTGACAAAGTCAATGGAATAGAACGCATTTGCAGCCTTTGCGGTAAGCTCCTGACACTAGAAAAGATGTACGCCAGGGTAGTAGTGATGAAGGACAAATACGCCGCCCCCTGATCAACGTTCAGAAAATACAGCAAGAAGATGATTCACGGAGTTGGGTAACCGATAGACGTCATTGAAAAAGCACACGGGTGCGGGCCATTCCATAATGAACAATGGAAGTCGTTCCAACCCGTCCCTGGGCCCAGAGCTCTGGTCAGAGCCCTTTTGTGGTCATGTTCTATTGTATGGGCATCATCGCCTTCCTTTGAGGAACAGCCCCAGTGCAAGCTATTGCTTGAAGTCTATTTCGATCTTCCGGGGATATGTCCCAATCTGTTGGACTTTCTTGGGAAAGGGCTGATGGAAATATTGTGAACTCAAACATGGGTGTGAATACCCCAAGGAACAGCACAATCAAAACACTTGACCAAATGCATGAAATTTGATTACACGCGTACACACATTGACGAAACTGAAAACCGCTTGACAATCGTATGTTGAATGCAATGTAACGTATACAAAAAGAAGCCAATTAAGTGGAAAACGATAGAGTACCGTCCTGTATCTTGATTCTGACGTTACGATCTTGCCACTCAAACGAAACCAACTCTAATGCAGCTGCATCACTAAGATTAGCTGTACACAGTCCGTCAGTCATTAAAAAACGTTAGAGCAAAACCTTCGTACCGGTCTCCCCGAGATTGAACCTAAAAGATTTAAATGGTTCAGAACCACTGTTGCCTTGTCGAGGCGGAGCACCGGGGTTAAAGAAGCTAGCAAACGTCGACCCAACCTTCCAGATTAGAACTAAGCCTTCTTCCAAGGACAGTGTCACTAGTCTTCTTCCGTCAGGAGAGAAGCTGCAAGCTGTAATCTTCCTTTTATGACCCTCTAAAACGTATAGCCTGATGGCTGTATTCAAGTCATACATGATGATTGCTCCTTCGTCTGTACCAACAGCCAACCGTTGTGTTGGTCCGTGAAAATCCACAGACGGATACCTAGGGATAGTCACAACAAATTATCATATACAGTCTTCGTAAGAGGTGGATGCTCACTTTTTGACTACGTGACTTATGATGTCTGTGGCAGTATCCAGCACAGCGTCCCTATAATTGGTGGAATTAGGATCCAATGACTTGACCACCGCTTCCATTAGTTTGGGGATATTCGGTTGCAGCACATTAGGTTTCTATCGTGAAATGAGTTTTCAATGCTTCCATGGTTCCTTTCGAGAAACAGAGCTCACTTTTCTGATCAGATATGCTACAATTTGCATCACCGACTTTTGGTGTTCGACGCTTACAGGCGAAAGAATGTCTAGACCCAAAGTCGTCATGAACAATGGCGTATTGGATGACGCAATCTGCAGCACGGCTGATCGGGCATGGGTCGCTACATTCTGCACAGAGATGGAATCCTTTTTGGTGCCCGTGGCCAATGTGAATAGCTGTCGTAGGATTTCGACGGCGTCAATATAGTGCTGCCAAATGTGGAAGCCTTTCGAGCATAGGTCAACCGCTAGAACCCTAAACATTGATTCCTCATCGTGAAGGTACTGGACGATAGATCGAGAGATTTGAGTCAAGGTGCTATGTGGTTCGGGTAAGACACCGATCAGAATTTTTGCGGGGATGACTGCTAACCTCGTTGGAAGAAGGCTGTACCTCTCTGCAGCAATGAATCCGCACAACTGTAAAGATAAGGCCGCCAAGGGCGTTTGGGCCTCTGCCGGTATTTGGAGGCTGGGCACTTTGCGCACGTACATGAATTGGTAAGAACGGGTAGAACGAGAAACTGTGCTCAAAACTCCTTACGGTAGGGTTGCCATTCCTCAATGATCGCATTCGCTTGCTCATCCGATAAGTGCGTAACGAACCCCTCAAATATGACACGTGCCGCCGCCTTAATTTCATCTGGTATAGTTCGATGATTATTCTAGAAAAGGAAATCTTGAATAAGGCAAACATACTTGATCCATAAAGACATTTTCGTGAAAGGTATACAAGGCTGGGTGATCTGTACCTTACCCCCACGGTTGTGAGAGGATTGCTGAAGAATGACACCAAATGTCCGGCGCTGTCCGCGTATCCTACAAGATTCCTATCAGTCTCACAAAGAGAGCACCAGGCCCAGAAAATCCCGCACCAGCGAACAAGCTGATAGCCCTGAGCACTGCTACGATAGCCAGTGCAAGTGAGGCTGACATCTCACCGGAGATACTCCACAAAAGTTTGGGCTGCTGAACTTGATATAACGTAGTGCTACCCTCGCTGTAGCCCCAACGTTATTTTTGGAGCAAGAATTATCGAAGGCTGCCTTACATACCTGGGCAATCCTACTGAAACACCTGTCCGCTGGAGACCCAACTTATCATAACACAACTGATCAATGTCGCTGTCTAATCCGGGCGTCACGAGAACTGATAGCAGCCATTTCAGCCGTTCAATTGTGAGATATATCGCCCGAGTTTGTTCTCGTGTGGTAGAAATGACCTTGGCCATTTCAGTTGCTTCTGCTAAAATTCTTTCAAGATTGAACAGCATAGTCGAAGCTGATGCGAGATTACTAATACCGTTTGACTTCCATCGTAAATTCACGACTTACTCGCATCAATTCCCAAGAACCGAGTCGACAAAACCTCCCAGTATGTAGGAGGCCCTGGTGCATATCTATCAACCGTGCTGTCGACCGGTAAGCCATCATTTGATGGGGACAGACAAAACGGGCTCACAATTCTAACCACCCCCCTTGTGTGACAAGTTCCGCTGCCTTATCAATTGACATTGACCTCCAAAACTCTCTCGTTTTCGCGTCCCAAAGCCGCGCTCTGCGATCAGCGTACTCCAAGAGGAGGTTGTCTCCTCCAACAGAGACACGGACGAGTGGCGTCACTGCCGCAGGAACAACGTATAATCTGTAAATGGGGAGAAAGAGCGATTGACTTTATTAAGAATATCCTAATTGGTAACTTCATGATCGGGAGGGACGAACAGTTGGAATCCATCAATAGCCACGACAGCTATAGTTCCATCCTGAGCTATACACATCATGCATCCTCGCAAGGGCCCTGTCCTTTCTTGATGGAACTGAAGAACAGAACTCAAAGGCGATGCGAATATCGTCCACCGCGCACATATCTTGAATGTGCTTGAACACAGTTAACACCCTCATCTTCTTACGTTTTAGAGAATAACCTACTCAATCGCCCAAACGGCAATAGATCCATCATCAGCGCCACCAACGAGGTACATATCCTTTGTTCGCGCATTCTGTATAGCATGAAGCGCCACAAGATACCCGCCTAGTGGGGTTTCACACGATTTTGGATTAGCAGGCTGTCGACCCGCCATTTGCGATAGTGTGTATTGCCGTAAGACCCCATCAGCTGATCCTGGGGATCAGAAAGTCAGTCCTGTGTGAAAACGCAATTAGGCCTACCGTAGCCCTGGAAGATGAGGCCAAGATCAAGCGGGAGCATGGTCGTAAGATATGGTTTTGACTTGTCCCCTGTTGCTGTACGCCACAAGTCCCGAGAGTGAACGGGTGCATTGCCGTCGCCGAACGTGTAGGCGACCAGTTGTCGATCCCTTTCGGGGGGCTGCAAGGCCGCAATAACTTGATTGCTAGGTCCAGACCCAACCACAGAGGAGGAATCGATGCTTATTGACTGAGCAAGGTGGAGTCTAGAATAGATCAGATGCCTGATAGGTACGAACTATCTTTACTAACGGTGCTGTTGCCCCAGTGGGGGTTGTTTCAAGTACCCTGAAATAATAGAGAAGAGACTGAGGGAGGGGGGTTAGCACAGGGCCCAATAAGACTGCACATTCCAAAGTATTCACCTCGGTGTGAACCAGGAATGCATCGGTAAATAACCACGATACACGGGTTATCCCGTTAATGGCTCTTTCTGCCACGAGTTTCATGGAGGATGCCGATAATTCCAGAAACTACGGCAAATCAATGGTCATAGCACTGACAAAAACTTTTGAGACCCACGAAAATTCGTGACTCGACCCATGCGATCGCATGTATCTGGCTAGGCGCAGGATGAACTGCCACGCCCAATACAGTACTTTCAATTGCAAGCTGTCCGAGATTGATTTCCGGTCCTATGCTAATTTTGCTCACGTCCCGGATCTCTGGGGTAGGTGAATTGCCTTCGGAATCGGGTGAACGGGATTTCGGGGGGATGAATGGAATCGGAATGGATAGGGAACCAAATCCAAGACGCGGTGAATCGGGTTGAGATTCGCTTGCAGAGGGAGGGGATACTTGTAGTTGTTGAAGCATGAGTTCTTTCGATGCTGTCAACTTGACCATGTATGTGTGACCTAGGACGCATTAGCTATAGTCTCAAACACGAAACAAGACGAGTACCATCAGGGAATGGCAGAACGTTGAGAGAGTCTACTACAGCGTTCACTTGCCATTGTCCAAGGCAAGTTAATTGAACATCTATGTGATTTACTTTCTGGTCGTGAACTATTTCAAAAGCCGCGATGCATGTTTGATGACGGAATTCTGCATCATCTCCATCCACCGCAAACGGTGCAACTGACTTGCCATCGATGGTGGCATAAACCAGAATGACATCCATCTAACAATGTCTGTTTAATGCAAAAGTAAATTGGAGTCCGCATATACTCAACTCCTTGCGTGTGAATGTGCGACAGCTTACACCACCTCCAAACCTCATTAGGAACTTCATGCAAGCTCGAATCCGTAGCAGCCTGCGGAGTTGCGGTTGTAGCCTGGGCATGTGCGACACAACGACCGTCTTCTTGACGGTAAATAAGGATACCACTAGTAAAAGTCGTCTAGATACGATAAACAAACTGATAAGCGGCAGCACACGCACCCAGAACTCAATAATACAGCAAAGAGTTCATTGGAATGGAGCATCTGCACATCTGCCACATAGCTTGATAGAGAGCGGGATAACGGTGGGATCAGATGATACCTCAAAGTAAGCTCGTAACGTGGTTCGTTTGGGGGTGAGATGGGACTACGAGGTGACGTAGGAAATGAAAACCGTCTTGTGGTAAGTGATGGGGAGGTAATCGTGGGCGACGTGGGTCTGGTAGCGCTTTTGGGGAGACTAACGTCAAGGAGAGATGGCGTAGGGGACGTTGCAGGGGAACGCTCGATGGGACTGTGCTCTCTGGAGAGTCTATCTCTTGGACTCTTTCCCTTCAACAAACCCTTCAACTTCTCCGGCTCGTCATCAAAGTCAACATAGTTCTTTGGGGCCTCCACCCTCTCCGCAGTCACGCCTGATACAACTCTTGGTCGAGGTGTCACTCTGAATGGTGCAAGGGAGTTGGATGACGAAGCCCGGGAGTGAGGACGTGCTGTCGGGGGTTGCGTGAACCCGGTAGCAGCAGGGCGTTCTCCGGATTGGCTTGGAGTAGTTTCGTAATGAGAAGTCGAGCGGTGAAAAATGTACAAGGTTCCATCTCGACATCCCACTACAGCACCAGATTCCACTGATGCCGATCCTGACCCGGAGGGTTCGTATGCATCGTCCAGATTTCCCCAGATTCGTATAGTTGTAATATCAGCATTTGCAAAGCTCCAGTCTATGGGGGATTTCCCAACAGATCCCGCAATAGGATAGAAGGCCAGAGGTACGGAGAAAGCATTGGAGTGATTCGACATCAGAGGATGTGTGACAGTCACATCCGCCATAAATCGACTGTGGGAAAAGATCGAGGGTCGCCCTGAGCCTCATGTACTTACCAAGACTCGGACGAGTAGTTTCCTCTTGCTATTATAGCAATGATATCCAAGGGCAATTTCTGGAACTCACGGCATTACACTGCAATTTTCGAAGTCGTGGTATTTGTATAAAGCTGCTGTTCTTTGCTATGTAGACATCAACCCGA
Source organism: Volvariella volvacea V23 (assembly GCA_000349905.1). Classification (NCBI taxonomy): domain Eukaryota; kingdom Fungi; phylum Basidiomycota; class Agaricomycetes; order Agaricales; family Pluteaceae; genus Volvariella; species Volvariella volvacea. Next base: position 444,749 of record KB722753.1, read on the forward strand.
GTTCCTCCCCAGCCCGAACACTCTGGCACCGGTATCGACAATGCCCCCTGTTGTAAATTCCAACGGCGATTGGCTTTTGTTGGCTCTGGCCGGAATTATTGTCGTTCTAGGAACAGCGATCTATATTCTTATTCCCCCCTTTCCTCAATTCCGTGCTAGATGGGTGGCTGTTACGTAGGTTGGGCATCTACCACTTACTTTATGTTGCTGACCATTGACAATAGGCACGCAGTTCAACTCAATGCGAATACGAGATACTTGCCTGCTGCGAGAGCGAATGCGAATGACGACCTGGAAACCCCACATTAATTCAGTATATCTGTCGCAACTCCTCCCACAGCTGAACCCCGCAGCAGCACAGGCGACCGAAGCTGCGGCACCACACTTTCCATCGCAACGACCACATGCTGACTTCAGGAAGAAGATGAGGCGGAGGCTATCCCCACGCACGAGGCTTGAAAGCAAGGACCCTCTCATCAGAGATCCGACCAAGACACGCTTCCACTCCCACTTCCACTGCTCTCACACCCATCTGTGCTTGTTCTCTCTTCACCCTCTATGTCTTTTTCACCTTCTGCATCCAGATCGAGTGACTCGAATAATGCCATTTCCTTGTCAAAACTTGTATTTACTGTGTGCATACGCTTTAAGACCCATAATTCACATGAAAAGTTGAATAGTTCAGAGATTGGGGTGCTGAGAGCAGAGGCAGTTGTCCCGAGGTTGGTATATCTGTCAGTGTCAGTGTTATTGTTGTCATCTACAACATGGAGGATTTCACACTTGGTGGAAGCATGAAAGCGCCACTCAACAGTGCTGTCCTGTGACAATGCTGGCTGCTCTGAATCAGTTTCCATGGCTGCACCAGCATTGGCATGGCTTTGCTGCTGTGGGATCAGGCAGTATCCCAGAGTTTATAGGAGTCAAGTCATAACCTGAGATGGTTTCACAGTGGACTGTGCAATGGTTGATTGGGCTGACAAGTTTGCTGAGGCCGCTGTGATTCTAGTTCAGCAAAAGTGGCCTCAATGTTCAACAATAGACTCACTGGCCTGAAATGTTTGTGGCTCAGCCTCCTTTGACCCAAAATAGTGTGGAAGCCACTTCTTTGTCTGATTTTGACTGTGGATGTGCATTTTGAGTTCTGAGAGGGCTGTGAGTGTATCTTGTCCAAGCCAATTTCTTGACTTTGTTAGAATAGCTGAACAATTGCTTGCAGGATGCTGAATTGGCTGAGACAGCCAGGATGCACTTGGCCACTTGCATCACTCGGTTACATCACTTCACTTAACTGCTTAGTCACTGGCCAGCGCTGCGCTGTTGCGTTCGTCGTGGGAACCTCGCCCTTCGTCGTGACTGACATAATCCTCTGTCGCCCCCAGGAATCATGTCACAGATCACTCTCATCTTCACCGCCGACAACAAGCCCGATAACCTGCCGAGCCCCGACGTGATCGTCCAGCAGTGTCGCGCCTCGATCAAGGCTGCCAACGCCAACTCCAGCTCCAGTGACCTCCCCGGCGTCCCTGTCATCGACGAGTCCCCCGGCGGCGCCGTCTGTGCTTGGGTCAAGTCTGGCCGGACCGTCACTATGCACGAGGCTCAGGTGCAGCATTTCGTCGGGCAGGCCATCAACGGCAAAGCCGACGCTGCCGTGCGGGTCCCAGCTGTCTATCTTGCCTTCCAACGGGGCGCCATCGGATATCTCGTCATGGAGTATATTGACGGATCGGTATGCGACGATTCCGATGCCAAGCTGGTCGCCGCCGCCGTGCAGTCCCTTACCGCCGTCAAGGGCCCGACCGGAGCGCCCGGCCCTGTGGGCCAAGGCCCAATCAAGCACCGTTTCTTCTGCGACTGGGAGTCCTCTATGGTGTACGAGTCCGTCAAGGTGCTCGAAACTCATATAAACTGTGTGAGTGTTCCTCTTCGTCCTGCCCTGTCCCTCTTGCATCTCTGCTAGTTTCCGGCTGATAAGCTCTCAACGCAGATTTTGGCTTACATGGGGAGTAAGGAGCGTGTCAGCCTCGAGTCTGAGGTTGAGGAAGACGGCTTGCCCCTTTGCCCCTGTGACTTGAACCGCACCAACTTCATGAGGGACCGCTGGGGCAAGATCGTGGCCGTCGACTTCGGTGCCAGCTGTTTCCTGCCGCGCTCCTTCTTCGACTTCGCGCTGTACCAGGGTGACGGATTCGCCCAGCTCCTCCTCGACCTACTCCAGCGTCCCCAATCAGCGCAGCTCAGTGCGATGCTGACGGCCCAGTCTACCTTAGTCGTACACGGTACGAACAAGATCGGTAAGCACGCATCCCTGCTCTTTTTTTTCTTTTTATCATTTTTCATTCCCTGGCAAAGCGACCGACTTGAGAGTTTTTTTTTTCACAGGAGTCCCGAAGGACCTCGAGTGCAAGAACTAGTAGATCATGATGCATAACGCCGTCCTCATTGTGATAGGCCCGCATTCTCCCGTCTCGTCTTATTTTGCTTTTTCTGTGCTCTCTTCTCGTGTTACCAATGTACACGCACCTGGTGCGAAATTTTCTATTCTCCCGACAGACTCTGCTTTGTGTCTCCACTGTCTCCTACCTCAGTATAACCCGTAATTGTGTTGTCTCGTTTTGTCGTGTCAAAAACTTTGATTTAAGCTTAGAGTCAGCCGTCAGCTAAAAACTAAGTTTAGCACGGCACTATGCCTAATGCGGCAGCAGTGACTTCTTTACTTAGAAAGCTCGTCAGTACGGAGTGAGACAAGCAACTTATCAAGGAGTTAGGTTGAGGGCCGCGTCCTTTAACTCGGCCGAGTGTTACATCCTATTCAACTCATTGACCTGCTTTATCGCTAGTTAGAGCGACATAAGCAACAGATTAGCGTTGGGATTTCATCAAGACGATAGCCACGGGCGCACAGCGTCTTACCCAAACCCTTAGACCTACCAGTCATGTGTGTTTTGAATGCCCATGTCAGACTTTAGTCTGCCTCTGGGACTGATAGGCTACTTTGTATTCACTGGCTATGTCCTACTGTCCTGGCCCATGGTTAAGTAAAGCCATCACTGGTATGTTGAACTGGTCTGGGTAACAGACTACTAATTCATTAAAAGCCTATGTCTTGACCTTGAACAGTCATACCAGTAAGAAAGTTGCCTACCAGTCTGCCTTTCAGACCTGTCCAACACAAAACTTTACAGACTAGTCTGCCAGCCAGACTGGTCAACTGTCACTCGGGATGAACTGGTCTACCACCAGACCAGTCGCAAACAAATGCCAAATTGGGAACTGCTGACTATTATGAAAACCTCATCATACTGGTCCAGGTATCCATACACTTACACCTTCTTGGTAATACAACCAGTATAGCTGAAAGAAAGGGCATAAATGTCTTTTTTTTTTTAAACATCTGTTAACAACTGCTGGTTAGGTGGTGAAAAGCTGACTGTGGGATGGCCCTGAAAACTGTGGGATGTGCATGCTCTCAAGTTCTGCTCCTGAGGCACTAGAGGCAATATGCAACACATACACAACTCCAAAAACACCCAGATCAAGCTCAAGTTTGTGGGGGTGGATAGACTGGTGTCTACCTCCTCTCAGCAATTCCCAGACAATGTTCAAAGCATTGGTGACCTCATAATTTAGAATCTCCTGTGCTCATAATGTAGAATACAGGCCTTTGCACACCTAAGCTACAAATCCCTGACCAAATAATGTTCTATTGAACCTCAGATGGATTTTAAAAGGCACTCAGCAACATTCTGTCTAAGAATCCAGTTGATGCACACACTCACAACAATACTAAAATTCTCAGAACAATATCTAATTGTCTGCTCTCATTTGCAAACTATATTCAGAGCTCTTCCCAAGAAACCAATACCTGAGTAGACTATATCCCAAGTCACTATATGATTTGTCAAACAAAACAGCACTCAAGTATACTTGTAAAATTCAGGGACAAAATTGCTTGATATTTTAATCAACCTTGAAGGCCTTATATACTAAGTACATGTACAAATAAATTGGAACTATATAGTTCTTCACAAACAGCATTGAGGAATATTTTATGGAATGTTATTTCTGATAGTCCATCAAATAAAATATCAAAAGAATCAAAAGAAATGAAATAATTGAGCCAAGATGAAATAAGAAAAATTATTACTTTTCCAAGAGGTTTTCCTGTCACAAAAAGGAGTGCAATCACATCTACTCTGGGATTTTTGTGAGCATGAGGCTATCAGATCTGGTGATACTCAAGATTGAGATTCTCAAGACCTGGGCAAGATTGCTGGCTACTGGGTAGGGCTCAGGTTATTGTTATGAGTCTGCAATAGGAAGGTAGTGGTTCAGGAAGCTTTGCAAGCCTTCCTGTTATGGTAGTGCATTGTGGGCAATGCATCTAGTATAAGTGTGTATGTCTGGTGGTCTCAGGCAACCTCCCCATGAATTGGATTATTTCTCAAGCATGAAATATATGTCAGACACTCCATTCTGAACTCAAACCAGGCCCAATCCCAGTACCATTGTCAAAGCTTCATACTGAGCAATGTTTCACCTGTTATTGCACATCCACTCTCAAATTTACCTAGTCAGCAGCCCAGGGCTCATCTTTGACCCTCTAAACAATTAGCCTTTTTGTGCTATATGGTTTCTCATTCGAATGCATGTATATTAGGGGTATATAATATGAATGCAGGTCCAGATTTATGGCCAGCCTGCTACAAAGCTGGTATGTGGACCCTTTCCTTTGTGTATGCAATCAACCAATTGATGGGCTTTGTTGCATCTACACAGCTGGACCAGCTGTTTGGAGTGGATAGATTGTTCATGCCATGGCAAGTCCAAGTACACTCAGGAGATTTAGGAACTGTAGGTGGCAATTGTATGGATGTCCAATGCTTTAGGTACTTTCTTTTTGTAGTGTCATTATTTCTATATATGCTGTCTTCAAGTCATGTTAACTCAGTCCTCAAGAGAACATGAGGTGAGAGCAAGGTGCTTCAAGGACCCACAACCGTGAACTTTGCAGTCTTTGATATTCTTGATGCACACAGCTACAAACTCAAACAAACATTGCCTCGTGCCATGACCCTGCTTGCGTTTGGCAGCAACCTGTGCTGCTTCTGACCACAATGGGCAAATCTTCCTTTGAGGAAAGAGCTGTAATTTAATGAAGGTGACAGTACAACAGCATGTCTGCAGTACAAGAACCCATTTTCCTGTGTCCCGAGAGTGGCACATGGGTCGAATGCTGTCACTAACATACCACACACTGGCACAATTTCCATAATGGTGTGTCTGCTATGAACACAGCATTTCACGTTCTGGGCAACAAAATGCAAGGAGGGGTAGAGAGTGAACCCCCCTGGTATCGCGCCACACCGAGAAGGCTATATAATGACTACTACACTGGACTCGGCCTGTTCAGGTTACCCTTTCACTCATTCATTGATGGATCGGGTTCTCTACTTTTTTTCCATCTTTTGCTTGCTTCTGGGTAAGTCCCGACATTGCAGTTTGCGCACGTTTGTGGTGAAGGATGTTCTGACTTGTTTTGTAGTGGTTATTGCGGTATTCCTCGTCTTGTACTTTAAACGTGCCCAGTGGGCCCCAACTATGAGGGCCCGTTGGGCACAGTCGCAGAACCATAGTGCGATTCGGCCAGTTACAGGCCTTACAGGGTGAGTTGTGGCTGTTTATTGTATTTTTAGGGTTTTATTCTAACTGTTTTGTAGGCCTGACAATGCCACTGCAAGTACCGTGACGAGTCTTCAACGTACGGATAGCACCATCAGTATGGAGACTACAGTAACCAAGCCAGAGACGGCGCATGTGGGTAGTGAGAACTGGGTTACGAACTGTCCCTAATACTACGGAAACCTTGACAGGTCGTATGACATTCCAGGGGGAGAAACGAGGCCCCCAACAGCAGCATGCTGTTGAACTCGATGGTTCGATGACGTTTGGCTGCAGCCAGAGTCAACAGCATTTAACAGCATTTGTACAATTTATCCTGTATATAGTAGCACTTGGCGATTTTTCTTCGATAATAGCGTTCTAATCTTTTTACCTTTCCCATGGGATCATGCATCCCATAAAAACGGCACCTTCGTCATCCCTTCCACCATCACCCCCACCATCGCCTCCGCTGTATGTCCTGATAGCGTTCGACGTGATTTCACGTATGCACGCCGTAAGAGCTAAAGTCAGTCCATTGTGCATACATAAGCTAGAAGAACTAAGGTTGTGAGGATGCCCAATTGTATTTTTATGTCATAAATTAGACCTACAAAGAGTGTATAGCATTTCGTCTAGGCCAGCTGAGTATGCCGCACTCAGTTAGCTTAGACAACAAGTCCAGTATTAAAGAACCCAAAGCCTATCTGATCGTCATGATTGTGGTCATATTTATGGAAGGATCTGCTATTCCCACTTCAGCTCTTTCGAACATGCAAATAGAAGCAAGAACATCATTTCCGCTGCTTCATGTGCACAGCTTGGACCTAGCCACAATTGATGGTGTTCCTGTGGAAGGTTGTGGCTATGGAACAACTCTAGGCCCACAGACAACTAAGAGCATGCACCATGTCAAATGCTGTTGCGATCGTAATTTCGGATACATGGCCTTTGGTTACGGCACGAATAGACAGCATTCTACAGCATTTGCAATCATTTCTTGTGTAATAGTGGGGTTTCGGGGTCATTCTGGGCAATAAATGTTCCGTACCATTGCATTCTTGGACATAAGACTTCAAACCTGTGTATTCATGATTCGTTTCTCCATAGTTGATTCAAGCGGATTACTGTTTCGATGCATTTTTTGGTGTGCTTCGACCCATGCAGCTCCAATGGGCCGTTTTACAGCACGATACCCACATTAATATGTTTCCTGATATAAAGGCCACCACTGGGTTGGTTTTTCTGTTCACCGCTGAACACTCAGGCATTTCCATTTTCACGACATGGCCACCCTCAAGAGTAGGGACCTGCACGAAAATTCAGACGAGCTCATCATTGACATAACGGTAATGGGTTAGTTTTTCCCAGCTGATGCTGCATTCACGCCATTAATGCTGCTCTACGCTTTTACAGTTGTTATCGCAACACTCAGTGTCCTATGCATTGCCCTTGCGTACTACGTCCGGCGCTTGAGGGATGCGCTAGCAAGCTACCAAGCGGATAGGGAGTCCTTCGTTGTTTCGACACCCTCCTTGCAAGCAGGGGACAAGGAGTGCATCAACTGGCAGACATACCAGCTTCAGCTGAGCCAAACTGAAGAGAAGCTCCCATGTGATATTCACGTCGCAGGTAACATGCAACCATTCAGACCGCAGGACGATCACTGATTCGGAATAGTGTCTCCTAAAGGAAATTGTGTACCACACATTATAGTAATGATTCCAAAGTAATTTCTTGGGCTTAATCAGTCTTTGGGCACCATTTCCGGATTTCCGCAACGGTGATGTATGCTGCTAGTGTCTTGAGCATTTGTTGTCAGTACAATGAACATAAGCGTGACTATGTTATTCAACTCACCAACACTCATCAAGAATATAGTTTATACAAACTTTTGCCCATCCATGGTGGGCACAGAGGGAGCCTCCAGTGGGATTCAGCCGTGCTTGAATGGACCTCAAGGTCACGTGAGTGATACCAAGCGCGTGTTGTGATTGTGAACCTGACCAGCAATCCACCCTTCAACCATCTCGAACAGTCTCTCGCGACTGCCGTAACTGCACACCATGACATCCATAGACTCCCTCGCAAAGCAGATTTCAAATCTCGAAATCTCGAACAAACCGTCCAGTTCATCACTAAGACCCGTACCAACATCCAAGTCCAGTAGTCAAACCAATGTAGCCAGACTCCTCACCAAGTTCGGCGCACCTAACCCACCCCCATCAAGTTCTTCGTCAATAAAGCCTCTGAAAGTCGACGCGTTGCGCCAGCAAGCCAATTTGGTGTCAAAGGAGCCAACCGCAAAACCCGCAAAACCCGCCACGTCTACGAATACATTTTCTCAGTTTGACATCGGAGCTTATGATGGTGGGTTGGAGATAGAGAACGAGCGAAGGGGGCACAAGGTCTTTGGAAAAGCTGCAGAAGAACTAGCTTTGGATTCGAGTATGGCTAGGTAAGCCTCTGGGACTCTTTGTTATCTGTCGGTTTTTAAATTTCAATGGCACTTCAGGGCACGCCCTACTCGTACCTGGAATCTTCACGAATTCGACATGGGTAGACCGCTCGGAAAAGGCAAATTCGGACGGGTCTACATGGTTCGGACAAAAACCGAGCCTCATTACATCCTAGCGCTCAAGACCCTCTACAAATCTGAAATAGTCGACAATGGCGTCGAGAAACAAGTCCGCCGCGAAATCGAAATTCAACAGAACCTGCGCCATCCGAATGTACTTCGACTATACGGATACTTCCACGACGAGAAACGGATATTTTTAATGTTGGAATTTGCCGGAAAGGGGGAGCTGTTCAAGCAGCTCAGCAAGTATGGGAAATTTTCGGAACGGCGGAGTTCGAGGTACATCGACCAAATGGCGGATGCGTTGATGTATTTGCATAGCAAGCACGTTATTCACCGAGATATCAAACCGGAGAATCTGCTCCTTGGTATCAATGGTGAACTCAAGATTGGTGATTTTGGATGGAGCGTTCATGCTCCAGGGAACCGCAGAACCACGCTTTGTGGTACACTGGATTATTTACCACCGGAGATGATTGAGAACAAATCGCATGATGAAGCCGTGGATTATTGGGCGCTGGGCGTTTTGACCTATGAGTTTTTGGTTGGCAACCCACCATTTGAAGATAGAAAGAGAATTGCTAGTGCGTATATTTGTACTCGTTCGAAGCTACCCTTTGCTGATATGGCTGCAGGAACCCATAAGCAAACCGGGAAGGTTGACCTACATTTCCCAGCAACAATGTCTGCAGAAGCCAGGGATCTCATTACAAAGGTCAGTCGCTTCAGTTGTGGTCGATCCAGGCTAATGCGTGCTTCCTTCAGCTATTGCAATATAAACCCGAAGACAGATGCTCACCTGCTGATGTTCTTGATCATCCGTGGATTATCAAATACCGTCCAAAGGAGAAAGAGGGAAATGCATGAGAATCTTTGCTGATGCCCTTTTACTATCTTCACAATTATTGTGTTTGGACTTGGTTTCTGTTAGGATTTCCGTGTAATATGTAATGATGCTTTCCTCGATGCTATGTAAAGTCACGACTACATCACTACCCGGTTTTGTCTCTAATCTCCCATGGGAATGCCAGCACAAAGAAGGCAATGCAGCAGAGGGGATTCTATTACCTGCATGGAGGATCTAGTACTCTAAGTGTAGCAAGACTTTAGCGGGTGATCAACTTTCAACGATAAAGAGTAGGGAGAGCTCGGCATTAACAATGGATACACTTTAGTATAAACGCTTGTACACCCCGCCAGGTCATGGCCAACCTGGATTACTTGCCAGTCCCTGCCACGAAGGCTGAAAACAATGTTCTAGACGTCGCCCAAACCAAGTTGCTCGGCACTTCCCGCGTTGAATGTGATATTGGGCCTTTCCTGTCGGTTAGGCAGATGTAGAATCCATATATAGCTCAATACATCACACTGAAATGCATAGAGTGCGAGCCGGAAACCAGAGAAAGAAGAAGAAACGAAAGAAAGCAAAGAAACTGGGAAAAGGAACTTGGAAAGATTCGAGCATGAGCACGAGCGCGAATGAACCAATTGCAAAGCTTACGAGGGTAAGAGAGAGAGAAGATATGCTATGAAATGAATGGGATTACTACCGAGGAAAAAAGAAAGAAAAAAATTGGGGCAAACCAGAGAGACAGAGACAGAGTGGAAACATAAAACGAATGTAAGTATTCCAAATGAGCGTACGCATATAATGGCAGGGCAGGGGGTCGGGGTCGTCATCGTCGTGATATGTAGCTAAATGATTGGAAAATAGGTGATGGTAGTGGGCGGTGGTAGTGACGAGTTTGTAGCGATGGATGTTATGTATCTATAGCTGAAGCGCCAAGTAACCGGTACCGTAGTCGTATGTACTGTAGTGTATCAACAAAAGCTTCCCTGCATGTAATGGATGCACGTATGTATGTATAATGGATGGGTGATGTCAATCGAAATCCGATGATGGGAGGAGCAGATAAAATGGGTGAGTAGTTGGCAAGACAAGGCAGGGTGGGGAGGAAGGGAGGGAGGTGGGTGAAGTATGTACAAGTGGAGGGGGGAGAATACAACCCTAAGGGGGCTGACATAGTCCATGTTAAGTATGGTCAACGGGAAGAAAGGGTGGGAGCTGGGAGCGTCAAAGGATCATCGTCGGCAACGAAAGGGTAAAACCACGCGGACAGGAAGCCTACGTCATCGTTGGCGAGATCCTCATAGATCCCACTGACACGCTCTGTAGTCCAGCATAAAACCCTCGAGCGCACTTGAATAGTGTTTGATCCCAGAAGAATAAAAAAGTCCTGCCTGCCTCGAGGCATAGGCGTCCGCGCCACCATGATCACAGCACTCTGCACTTAAATCCCCTTCTCCATCAATTCCCCCTTTGGCCTTTCGCCCTTCACCCCCTCTCACTCTAGTTCCATTCTATCCATCAACACCCAACATCCCAAAGAGAAAAAAATCGAAAACGAAAAAGGGAGTCTACCCCCCGGCCTCACATAATAACACACCTACAACACCCAGCGCCCTTATCCTCCTCATCCTCATATGCATCACCCTTCCCATTCCCATTCCTCCCCTTCTCCAAATCCACCATCATCACCATCTCTCCTTGTGCATTACCATTCGCACGCGCACTCGTGCTTGCGTTACCATTCCCGGTGATGGCGACAACAGTCTTCTCGCTCACAGCCGGGTAATCCGAGAACGGCGGTCGCTCGCTCGCGAGGATCGGTCTCGAAACCGGCAACTTGATCTTGTCGTGCGGTGTCGTCGTAGGTGGCTTATACTCCTCCTCCTGTTCTTGCTCTTGCTGCCGCTGCAATTGCGACTGTGTTGCTTCCTCTTCGCTAGAGGCCGAGTTGTTCTTGGACGAGGAATCGTCTTCCTTTGACGAGTCGCTCTTTCCGTCTGCGTTTGGACGCTGCTGTCCGAACTCGTCCAAGGGTGACTCGGTTGGGCTGGTCGTGGTTGAGTCTTTTGGCCCGCGGATTTTGGAGTGGTCGAATCCGAATGTTCCAGGTGCCTACATGTCGCGTCAGCACCCCATCAACATACCATACGCGTACAAAAACAGAAGGGGATGAAGGACAAAAAGAGATAGAGGGAGCTAGGGTGGAAGCGGTAGTGCTAATGCAAAAAGGAAAAAAGACAAAAAGAGAATAAAAGCAAAAAAAGCAAACCAGCTACCCACCGGAGCAGGCATCTCATCCTCCACCTTCCTCTTCGCACCGCTACTCCTCCCGTCCTTCTGCTCATAATACCCATCCAGCCCCTTCTTCCTCGCCACAGCCGGCAACACGACATCGTCCCACCCGCCCTCGCCTCGCACAACCGGCTGCGTCCAGACAGGTATCGCGTGCTCCAGCCCATCCCCCCTCTCCCCTCCCCCGTCTCCGCTGCTGTCGTCCTCCTCCCCACCGGGCAGCGAAGGATACTGCCCCTTGTTCTTCCGCCTCGCCTCTTCCGCCTGCTCGCGCCGCATCGCTTCGTGTTTCGCGCGATTCGCTTTTGTGGCTGTATTGTTCGTCGTGGACTTGCGCGGCGATTTGACGGTCGACCCGGGGGCTTGCTGCTGTTGGGGTGTTGGAGAGGTAGAGGTACCGCGTTTCATTGGCGTTGAGGGTACCGCTGCTGGCTGCGCCCCTGATGTCGATGTCGATGTCGGTGCACCCGGAGCTGAACCATTCGACAGCGAGTTCTTGCCCAACGTCGACGTCGTCGGGATGCCCGTCGAAGATGAGTTTTGCCGCAACGACGAGGGAGTCGCTGATCGCGGTGGGTTTGCGGCTGCTGCTGCAGGGAGCGGCGGGGGCGGCATCTCGGGCGAGACTCTGTTCAGAATGCTCGGCGTGGGCGTAGGAGATCTCGTCGTGTCCGTCGACTTTCTGCTGGGAGGAACGGGTATTCGGCTGGGTGGGAGAGCTCCAGAGGCGGCGTTGCCATTAGCGCCTGTGGTTGTGGACGCGGAGGTCTGTTGGTGATGGACGGTCGTAGCGGTGTTCCTTGACGAAGACGACGACTGTTGGCGATGCGTTTTCACGGTTGGTGTAGGCGTCGTGCTTCTTGCGTCGTCAGCACTCGGCGAATGTGCATCACCGCTGCCGCTGTCCCCTTCGTGTCCTATTGGCTCAGGAGAGTGCGCCAAGGTATGCTTTTGCTGGGCATAGCTCGACGAGAACGATCTCCCGCCGCCAGGACCGCCAACACCGCCAAAGCCGCCAAACTCCCTCTCCCTCCTCTCCTCCGAGTGGAAGTAATGAGCCTCGGAGTCGGAAGCAATGTCTGAAAACTCTCCTTCCCCATCGATGTCCGTCAGAGGGCTCTCGTCCAGCACCCTTCCAATCCCGTCAACGTCGTCATCGTCATCGAGATAGAAGCTTTCTCTTTCTCGATCAAACTCGTATTCCCTGCCTTTAGTCCCCACCCCCGCTATACTGTCCGCCCTCGGCCGATGTCCTCTCTTCAAACTCTGTCTTCGACTCTGATACTGCCCAATACCAGCAGCAGCAGCCAGCTCCGTCGATATCGACGTCGACATCATCGACCCAGATCCAGACCCGGTAGACGACGACGACTGCCGGGACATCATCATCATCATCTCGTTCCTCCTCCGCCTCCACCCCTCCTCGACGACCCACGGCACCTGCCGCTTCGCGACGACGACGCCGCTATTGCGCTTCGAGTACTTGTGCCCGTAGTTGGCGATCTCGAGCATCTCCATGCGCGTGCCCACGCGCAGCTCGCCGACGCCGCCGTTGCGCGAGGCGTCGCCCCGGTACCAGTGTTCGTACGCGAGCCGCTCGGACTCGCCGGATTTTCGGGCCTCGGATTGTTGGAGGTAGGGGTATTTGGATTGTAGTTGCTGCGAGCGGGTGGGCTCGTCGGCTGATGCTGGTGCTGCTTCTCCTCCACCGTGTCCGAGCATGCTGCCGTGGCCGTGGCCAGAGGTGGCGGCAGAGAAAGGCGGGGGTTCGTGGAGCAGTCCAGAGTTTTGAGCGCTGGGCACGGATATTGTTGACCTTGATGCGGTTGCAGCAAGTTGAGTTTGATAAACGCGGTTGTTGGATTCGTCTATGGGCGTGTTGGGATTCGGATTCATGTTCGTGATGAGGAAGGTCATAATTGGTAAGTTGCGTGCGTGCAAGGTGCGTGCAGTCGTGTACGTGTGCCCGGAGAACGACAATAAGGAGAGAAGGGAGCAATGAAAAGAAGCAAGAGAAGAAAGAGATTGAGTATGCGGCTCTCTTGGGATTAAAGAGACAGGAGTATAGCGTGACTTTTGACGTACTTGAGTTGTTGACTCCCCCGGCAGAGCTACCACCATTACCACCGGCTAAATAACGAGAAGCTTTGGGTATTCGAGTGGTCTTGATATCGGGCGGACGAGATTTGGCTAAAGTTGGAAATTGTGACGAGCGAGCGGAGGCAGATATCAGCGGGGGTGTTGGAGTTCCAATTATAGAAACAAATTATATTGTCAGACCGAGGGATATTTATTTTATTTTGGAATGAAGGTAAACTTGCCTCGAGACCTTGTTGTCCCATTTGGAAGATCAGCGAGATAAGGCTGAGATACTGCTCTTGAACGTTGGAATGAAGGGGAAGGGGAAGAGGTTGAAGTGGCGCTTGTTTGCTGTGAAGCAGCATTGGGAGTTGCTGCGGAGGTAGAAGAAGTGTAACCGTTGAGATTCGCAGCGTGGTCTCCTGGCGAGGAAACCGAGGTCATACTACGATCTGGCGGAGGATGATAGTGATGGCGGGCGCGAGGGGTGGTGGGGGTATTAGGATTAACATGAGAGTAATTAGACGGCGATGATGAAGATGGTAAAGCGGTGTATCCGGGTATAGATGCATCCGAGAAGGCAGCTGAAAATGAAGGATGTTGTGGAGTGGGAGGACCATCTGACGATGACGCTAAAGACGCGGCGGACATCCTTTTGGCTAACGTTCGACTTTCGCTCTCCAAGCCTGTTAAAAGAAGGATACAAAAGGAGCACGGCAGTCAGTTGGATTGAGCACGAAGACAAAGTCGGGATAACTGCACGTTTGCGCAAGGCTGGGACGACTTCTTCATCCCATGATGGACCGGGGAGTCTGGCAGATTGTGTGAGAGCAGCCATGGTGGGCTGAGTGTGGTGAATAAAGGAAAGGAATTATGGTGGAATTATGGGATAGGAATGGGGAGAAAGAGATGAGGGATAGTTGTTGTCGACAAGTTGGCCAGGGTGGAGGCAGGGAGACTAAGAACGGAGAGAAGAACGTCTTTGGCTCGACTGGCGGCGAATCGCAACAACGCCAAATACCGAATTGTCGCGGCTTTCCCATCATTTCCATGCGCTATATTTCCATCATCCATCCACACTATACTCTGGTACAAGTATGCTACATAAAGTCTTTGTGGTGTGCAGCAATGCTGTGCAGGCTCCCAACACGGCTCGAGTCCAACATTACACCCAGCGAAGCCTGCCAGCAAATTTGACGTCTTCCCTGCCATGCAGCAGTCAGGTACAGCGGCAACCGTGGTAACGCAAATCGCGGACCATCCAATTCCAAAAAAATTCGCGCGGAGAATTCGAAAAAAGCACCGCGCGGTTGCGGGCTCCGCGATGCCGCGTCAACGCAGCTTGCCTCATTGTTTGGATCCAGGGAACATGCCAAATACCCCAGGCCGGAAGCAGACGTTGCGCGGCGCGCTTACACCCACGCTCCAATAACGGATGGCATACAACACAGGACAGAGGTATTTTTAGCTGCTGGGATGGATAGGACCGTTTTCGTGCGGTCGGTAGCCGACACAAGAACTGGTTGAGATAAAGGGGGTGTGCTCGATCAAGGTGGGCGTGCATGCCAGGGCACAAGCACCCATTTTGACATTGAATTGATGCAAACCTTTGACGTCTGTGCCGCATTCCTCATTATATCCGTTGTCATCAAGTTATAATTCGTCGTTAGGATTGCTCATTGTGACGTCCTCCGCAGGCACTTGCACACAGCCAGTCAGCCTTCAGTAGTGCAGGCTCATGCCCTATTTGGATAACTGATTCATTTTGCGGTTTGTGTGAAGAGATTGATGTACTCTACAAAATTATAAAGCTGCAGAATCCAGAGGCCCTCGCAAGCATCGAGGGTCCTCGGAAGAGTTGCGGACCTGCATCCTGTCATGTAAGTACAAAGTGGGTATAATTACAGTGAGTTTCTTCTCGGTCAACTGCTGATCAGAACATAGACCAGGAAGCAATTTTTTGCGCTCATTCAGAGAAATGCCAAATGGGGGAGATTTCTGCAACCTATCGACAGAAGGTTGCAATCCGGCCTCCAGACTCGGAGGTAAAGGCAAAAATAATACCACTATAGATCGCAGTTTTGGAAGGAGCGCTCACGACCTTGTATCGTGGTGCTCGTGATACACTCTATGGCCTGGGTTTTCCCCGTGGAAGTATTGTACTGCGTGTACCCTATCTGTGCTATGGGTTTGAATTAAATTCGGGGTTAGACGCGGCTACCACAATGGTGGCTCATGGGTGGTCAGGAGGTAGAGGTATGGTAGCCGCTCGGAGTGATGAGCCCTTACACAACTCTTAGTATTGAAAACGCGAATCCTCTTTGCATTGACTGTAACTAACATTTAAAACTTGAAAGTTGGAGTATTTGGATCCAAGGAGGATGCCAAACAACGCCATTTCGGAAATTTTGATGTTTCCTAATTTGCCCTCCAGCGAAACCAACGCGGAGGTGAATTCACAGGTGCGTACTTAGTCACATTCCCCTCACTGCTCGCTCTCTGACCTCTCCACCCCCAGATGGCCTCCAAAGCAGCCTCCGTAACTCGCGCCGTAACGCGCTTCGGTCGCGCACCCCGTCTCACCAAAAGTCTCCGTATCGACAAAAACACTCGCCTCCCGACACCCCACCTCAAGTTCCAAGCCCGCGAATTCGCTCCATGTCGTCTCGAAGACCACTACTACACCA
This sequence comes from Volvariella volvacea V23, assembly GCA_000349905.1. NCBI lineage: Eukaryota > Fungi > Basidiomycota > Agaricomycetes > Agaricales > Pluteaceae > Volvariella > Volvariella volvacea. Next base: position 460,902 of record KB722753.1, read on the forward strand.
CCCTCCAAGACGACCTGATGTACATGACCTACAAACACGAACACCTCCCCCGTCCCCCACCCCGCCAGATCCGTCTAACATTCGACCCGAACGACCCCTACTCCAAAAACCGCTACAACCCCCCGGTCGGCGGTTCCCAAAGCGGCCGTAAACCCCTCCCACCAGACACACCCGAGAACGTCATCCAGCTCGAAAAAGTCGTCATACACACCATGCTCAAGGAGGCCATCCAGAACCGCTCCAACCTCCTCGGCGCCATCATGGCCCTCCGCGCTCTCACGGGCGAGAACCACCGCGCGGGCGGCGTGCACGGCATCGACGGCATCCAAATCGTGCGCGGCAAAAAAGCCGTCGGGGGCTGGATACGCCCCAACATCCCTGTTGGCGCCCAGGTCGAGCTCAAGGGCGCGTCAATGTACGACTTTATCGGCACGCTCACCGAGTTTGTGCTCCCCCGGCTGAGGGATTTCAATGGGGTCGTTCTGCCGCCGTCGTCGTCCTCGGACAAGTCGCCGAGCGCGGTGTCGGGTGTGGTGTCGTTTGGGCTGCCGCCGCAGGCGATGGGCTTTTTCCCGCAGATCGAGGTCAACTTGGATGCGTACCCCAAGTCGTATGGTATGCATTTGCATTTTGTGACGAACGCGAGGGGTGTGGGTGCGCAGAATAGGGCGAGGGCGTTGGTTTCCGGGTTCCAGATACCGTTTGTGCGCAAGTGAGGTTTAGGAGGGGGTGTTGTGGATGCGTTTTTTATCGGTTTAACTTGCATGTACTTGATTCCCCGCATAGAACGAGGGGTTTTTAATGCTAATCGTTTCTGCTCTGCGATATTTTTCCTCGATATTTCGCTGCGTTACACTGGTGGGATGTGTAGATGAACCGAAGAATCTATGCGAGTTTGATGATATGTTCCGGTGGTATGTACAATGTATGCAAGGTATGTGCGGGCGACTATGCACATGCAGAGGAGAGCGGAGAAAAAAAGACACCCAAGACAAGGAAACAGCGTATTACCGAAAGAACAAGTAAAATCCTAGACCAGAACCCGAGTGATTATGCTGAACAGTCAACCTTTTTTCATGCCATCGTCAATCTACCTCCACAACCGCTCTCGTTCCCGTTCCCGCTCCCTATCCCGCTCCCGATCGCGGTCACGATCCCTCTCTCGTTCGAATCCAACTCCAAACCCAGATGAACCAGATTCTCGACTCGACGGTCTCGGGGACAGCCTCCCACTGAAATCTTCGCTCAGACTGCCCACGTGTCCGTGTACACTCCCTGGGCCTTGAGTTGGCGCTTGCCATGGTATGTCGCCTAGCCTTTGTCGTGCTTTAGTCCGAGTCAAAAACCTCGTAGCTTGCATTGGCGCCTGCTGCTGCTGCTGTTGGTCACGATTCCCACTCCCGCTTCCGGAGATGAAGCTACCCCCACCAGCCTTTGATATGGACGTGTCACCACGGAGAGACTCATCCCCATGCCCGTGATGGCCATGCGCATCTCCTGGCCTCCTACCCCCAGGCATTCCAGAGGGTAGTGGAGGAACTGGTGGTATAGGCTGAGGTAGACGAGATGCCTTTGAAATCGAGTCTCGATGAGATGTGATGGAGGCTGATGTTGGGATTGAACCTGAAGCTGAGGCCAGGGAGGGCCGAGTGGGTACTGTTGTGTCGATGCTAGGGAGCTGCCGTCCAGTAATAGCACTACCGTTCCCACTGCCACCGCCACTAAGGCCAATGCCGGCACCGACCAGAGCGCTATTACCATCCCCCGCACCACCACTCGACCCACCGCCCGCTCCCAACCTGGATTTCTTCTTACTCCCAATGGGTGCAGCCAAACTGTCCGAAGTGGTCCTTCTCACTTTCTTGGGCACGATGATTTTCCCAGGCGTCGCACTCGAGGAAGAACCTATCAGTCCTCTGTCCACGCCGCTGCCGCTTGCAGTCACGCTCAACCCCCTCGAGTTTCTTCTCTTCAAAACCCCATCTTCGCTCACACCGATACCAAGACCAACCCCAACCCCGTTAGCACCGCCAGCACCGCCAGCTGCAAAAGCGGCTGGAACGACACCAATCTTGCGTCCGCTCCTGCTACTCTCGCTTCCACCTCGCGATTCTCTATCGCTTATGCTCCCCGACACTGATGCAGGCGCAGACCCGAGAGTAGGTCCCGCCGAAGTCGCGCTCCGCAATCTACCAGCCCTAATCCCTGAGCCCGCACTCGAAAGTATGCTCGCGCTACTGCCGCTGCCGCTGCCGATCCCAGGGATTGTCACAGGCATTACAGACGTCACGGTTGCAGTGGAAGTGGTCGAAACGGTCGAGGTCATTGATATATCCGCCAAACTCTCGTCCTCTTCTGTCCCTATCCCGCTTGCACTAGTATCTGCACTCGCAAACCCTGCCAGGCTGCCACCTCCGCCATTGCTGCTGATGCTGCTGACAGCAGAAACGGGCTTCAATCCCGGTCTCAAAACTGGTATGATCTCCCTCGCCAGCTCTCTAACCAACACCGCAGGGTCGTATTTACTCAACCTCTCAACGACACCTAGTAGTCCATATCGTTCAACCAGGACTGCTCGGTTGGGGTGCACCTCGCATATGGTGCGCAGGATACGGAGGAGGTTGAGACGGACAACGGGTTTGCCCGCGCCTGTGTTCGAGTTGGCCGGGTTTGAAGCTGGGTTGGATGAATGCTTTCCCTTTGCATTTTGACTGGCGTTGGAGTCCTGATTGGCTCCTGCGCCTGTTGTGGCATTGGCATTTTGCCTGCCCAGTAGTCTGTCGATGATCCTCTTGAAGAATGGCGGAGATTTGGCTAGGCAGACTGCAACGGGCGTTGAGACACGGGTGATTTTGAGGAAGGGATCGAGAAGGTTTTCGAACGAGTTTGCTTTTGAGTTTACGAAACATCGGATTAGGGATTCGAGGGAGGTTGGTCTGGTTAGTTCGTCTTCGATTCGGGAGGTTTCGTCTTGGAGCCTAAGGGGTGTGGGATTAGCATATACGGAGGAGAGATTGTGTCGTCGACGAAGCGCCATAAAGGGTATATACTAACCATGATACAATGGATTCCAAAGCGCTAACCTGGAAGTAAGGATCCTCCAGCAACTTCAAATACATCTTCAATCCGTCGTGTTGCCACAAAAGTGTTCTGCAGCTCTTTCCTGCACCAGCCAAATCACAAAGAATAGGCAAAGCGAATTGACGAAGCGGAGAACTCGTCTCGATGACTCGTTTGAGACATGGCATGATTCCCGCTTGAGCCGCCTCTTCCTGTCGTGATTTGTTCAGGCGACAGAGGTTGTAGCAGGTTTGGAATATGTGGTTTGAGATTTCCTACAGGAAAATCATGATGAGCACCGCGCACGAGCCGCACGAGAAATAAGAAAAACTCACAGTGCTCTGAGGCCCAGTACCCTGCTCATCCAAAATCCTGATCAAAATCTCCAACGCATTCGCATTCTGCAAAACTTCATGTATAGTCGCATTCATCGACAAATGCTTGACCGCCTTCAACAGCTGCACCAAACACTCCGGTTCGAGCATCTCACAAGCCCTCATCAACCTCCTCACCACTTTCCTCGTCCCAATCGCGTTTCTTACGTGGATATCGTTTTGAGAGACCTGTGCAAAGATTAAGACGATTTGAATGAGCTTCATCTTCATCTCGAAACGCGTGGAGGGTTCAGTGTGATTGGTGCTGCTGGCAGCGCTGTTGCTGCCGCTCTTGACGATGCTACCATTGAAGCGACTGCTCTTGATTGGTTTGGCTACGTTGAGCAGAGCACAGGATAAGGGATCAAGGAGGCCTTCGCGGATGAACATGCGGCAGAAGTCGTTTTTGCTCGTGGGACTTTGGAGCTCGAAGACGTTGACTATGCCGTTGAGTGCTCCGATGACTAGGTCGGCTTGTTCGGTCCAGTCTTCATCTAGGAGATCAACTAGGACTTTGAGACCACGACACCTGGTGGAAGTGTTATCAGTAGCGCTGGCAAGCTAGAGAGGTGATAGCATACGCGATGAACATCTGGAGTGTCATGACGGAGGTGTGGCATAGTAGACGGATAAAGCTGGAGGCTTCCAATCGGTATTCCGATGGATACTTTTTGGAAGTGAATTCTAAGGGATAGTGAGCATAAACCAAAAATTAGCTCATTATTGCATACCCATCATCACAGGAATTCCGCTATGAGAGACATTAGCTCAAAATCTAGGCTCGCAATAAGGAACCACTCGCCCAATGAGACAGAAACTTTCCAAAAACGCCAACTCGGTCGTCACGAGCTTTTGAGGATGAATGAGAACGAAATCCCAGAGTTTGGGTAAAGTCAAGCGCACCAAGTTGATGATTTGCAATAGTTTCATAGTAACGTCTCTCGACCACCTCCCCTCCAACACCTCGAGAATCACGAGCATCCCATGCGAGTTTACAAACTGTATCTGCATCTCTGGTGTATCGTTGAAGATAGTCAGCTGCAAATTTGGCCGAGTTAGCCCCCAAGTGACCAAAACAACGGAGGAACACTCACGAGTTGTTCGCATGCGTTCCTCAATTGGGAATCAGCGGCCGAAGGCGTAAGTTCGTCAATCAATTGGTTGACGGTCGTACATAGCCTGGCGTATTTGTCTCGTTGGAGGTTGGATTCTAGGTCGTCTTCCGAGAAGCCTTCGTCAATCTGTGACGAAGCAATGATTAAAGACTGGAAGGGAGAGGAGAGTTTAGTAATACCTCTGCAAATGGGTCTTCTTCATCCGAGTCGTCGCCGTGCTGATGAATGGTTAACGGTACAATAATAGGTTGGTGTAGGATACTAAAACATACCCAAGATTTACTCGACAGTCTGGTGTTCAACTGTAATGTCTGCATCTGAGGCCCAGCCGCTGAACACGGGAGAGGACAGAACATCAGTTCAAATCCCATTCACCAACACATCTCCACTTACTAGTAGCACCCAGCTTCCCGAACACGTCCTCATAGTCCTCATCATCCGCCTCCGTATACTTATCAAACTCGCTACTCTGACTCTGGTTCTGCACCTTCTTCGACTCCGCTTTGCCAAACGACCCGCTCACACTCCCCCCAGACGACGATCCGCCACCACCATTCAAGTTTAGAACGGCACCCAAAGACGACGACCGCGAGTGCGATCCCCTCAGCGAGGAAGCCGAAGACGGCCCACTGGACAACGAACCAGATCCGGAGGTGGAGGCGGATAGCAAGTTGACGTTGAGGGTCGTTAGGGACGAGCGAGAAGCTTTCTTTTTGAGTGCTACGAGTCCCGAGTTGGAGTTGGGCAGTGGAGCGGAGAGCGGGCCTGGAGCTGTGGTTTCCAACCCGAAAACTTTGATGTCGTCTGGGTGGAACAGTCCACGGCGACCTGGTTTGGCGTTTTTCATCTGTGGTAGGAGTGAATGAACGAGCATGTTAGTTGATTTTGCAGAAGTTTGAGTGCGTGATGGAGTGAAAATGTGTTGAGCGTACCTTGAAATCAGCCACTTTCTCTTCTAGCCAACTTTCGTCTTCCTCTGATGCCAAATCCGAATAGTCTTCGACGATCGAAGACATATCCGAAGCAGGAGCGCGGGCTAGTGGCACAACACTAGCTCTCGGGCTCTTGCTTGGTCGAATTGTTTGCGCATTATCTTCCACTTCTTGTTTCTCCTCTTCCGCAGCCGGTTTCTCCAACGCTATCAAGTAGCATAAACCAGACGAAAGCAAACACACAGTTACGACAACTCTCACCCTGTAACTTGGTAAATGAAATCCCCTCCTCAAAGTCGTCATCCCAGTTGTCCGTTTGTTCTTCTGGTGCCCTCAAAGCGTACGAGAGCGGCGGTTGAACAATTCCCGGTGGCGGCTTCCCATTGACGCTGACTCCAACTCCAACATTGGCTACCGATGCGCCCAGCTTCCAAACCGAGCCTGGCACCACTGAACCTGGCACTCCGTCCTTAACCATAGGTCTCGTAGGTGTAGTAAACGCGCCTGATGTCGAGGCAGCCAAGATAGGAATAGGGAGGTGGTCTCCAAAAGGCCGCGCCGCCAGTGGAGACACAGGCCTCTGCTGGTTCCCGCGATTCGGGTGCTTCGAGGGTCTCGATGGAGCTTTGGACGACGCCAAAACGGGGCGATTACGACTAATGAGAACCAGCGGTGGATTCTGCGATCAAGGAAAAGATGGCTTACATTTCAAGGCCTCGTTCCATTCTTGCACCTTCAGGACCGCTTCGTCGTAATTATAGTTGCTGATAGGTCTCTTCCCTGCGCTACCCTCTCCCGCTGTCGCTCCGGGTTTGCCTCCGGCCGAGCCGTCTGAGCTGGTTGAGGTGTCGCCGGCCAGGCCCTTCGTTTTGCCGGATTGTAGTTGCTTCCGCGCGGCCAGCATCCAAGGATGCTTAAGCAGCTTTTTGGCTGAAATTCTGAGGTTGCTATCTTTTTGGAAGCAGTGGTAGAGGAAGTCTTTGACTATTGGTGATGCACCCTCAGGTATTGGTGGGCAGTCGTCTTGGACGATTCGAAATAGTGCGGGCATGGGATCGAGGAAGTGGTATGGAGGGTGGCCTTCTAATAGTTCGATTACGACACAGCCGACGCTCCTGGGTATCTATTGAGCTTTGGGGACCTTGGAGAATGATAGATGTACGAACCAGATGTCCGACGCGGTAGTTGCCCCAGATTGTTCGATGACCTCCGGTGCCACTGATCATAGTGGAATACCAACACCAGTCAAGGGACCAATGTGTGGAACAGAAGCAACAATTTGGTGAGCGAGGCATGGAAGCGGCAGATTCAAACGGACGTACTCCAGTATGGACTCCCGACGACAGTATCATCACTAACACCACCCGTAGTCGTAGTACTTGCCACTCCAAAATCAGCCAACTTTACAGTTCCATCCTTGTTCGTCAAGATATTCGCTCCCTTGATATCTCGATGTATGACACCCTGGTCGTGGAGGTAGACTAGCCCCTCCAGTACTTGGCAAATATAGACCGCGACGAGACTTTCCGGAAATTTACCAAACTTTTTGAGGATGCTGTGCAAGGATCCGTTTTCGCAGAACCTGCAGAAACGTGGGACAATGGTGGGTTGTGGTCAATATTGAGATGGGGGACGAGCACCCCGTGGGGAGGTAATGTGCAAGTTGGATTGACTGACTCTAGGATTATATACAGATAGTCTCGCGTTTTGACGAAGCCTTTGTATTTGACGATGTTCTCGTGCTATAACACACAGAAAACTCGCTCTAAGTATGCATCCAAGCAAGCATATTGAATGGGAATGCGAAATGCAAATGGGCATCGGGGAAACTATGAAAGAGGGTGTGAGGTGCGAGAAAGAGTACTCACGTTCAGGTTTTTGAGCAGATTGATTTCCGCCTATATTGGTATTATGAAATCGGTTAGACTGGATAATTAGGAACAGAGGTCCACCCCGCACCATGATCTCCCCTAGCTCTGCTTTGGGTAAATGGCTCATCTGTATCTCCTTCACCGCTACAGTCTCTCCCGTCGCCCAATTGAGGCCACCTGAATAGCAATCGACGTGAGTCTCTTTATTCGCTCGTAGCTAAATAGCTCCTCCAGACTACGCACGGTATACTTGGCCGAAAGCCCCCTTCCCTAGCGAGTCCCCTAGTTGCTAGTTCAACCATAAAACCAACCAAAAGTTCAAAAAAGCCAGAAGCCCGCGAGAAAAAGAGACTGACATATTCATTCAGGGTTTTAGCCGAAGACGATGCGTTCGCCTTGCCTCCAGCGCTCGACGGTGGTCTGGAGTGTCCGGACATGATGCCGGCGGGATCTAGGTTGATATCTAGCTGTGTCTTATTCCGTGGGTGGAGAGAATGCGATGTGCTCGAAATCCGATGTTATGCCAAGGGTTTCTCGTTTCTTGCGAGAGGCCGTTCGTGATGCTCGTGAGATGTCGTTGGTGCAAAGCAGTGGTAGATTGGACTGAGCCAAAGGGGCGCAAAAGATTGAAAGAATGGTTGTGCGATGCAAAGATGTGGACAGGAGAAAGGAACGTAAAACGCGGTGGTGTTGGTCAGGTTGACGGTTGTCGCGTCGGCTCGTCCCACCAACTCCCGCGCCATGTGATCGTGCTGCATTTTCTCTGCCATCACCATCTCCGTTCGCTTCTGCCCACCAACTTGGCCTCGAAGCCGTCTCGACCAGCATCTTCGATTTCTCCGGGGTGGACGCGTACAGCCTTCTGTCCGCGGCGTGTTGATGCTTACGGGTACACGGGAACAAACAGCGAGGGTTATTGCTCTTTGTGAGCGGGGCAGCACTGGAGAGTAAGAGTGTATTCGCTGGAGCCTATCTGTTCTATATCTGTACAGCAATCGATAACTAGGACAACAACAGCAACGCCTCCGGATCGCTGTCACACGAGCCCGCATACAGAACATTGGCATTAACATGATAGTCAACCTGACACAATAGATTCTGATCATGGAACGATACATGGGTATCGAAGTCACCCACTATACGTAGGGCTACTAAAACAAAGAAACGAAAGGTATAAGCAGTACTAAACCATGGCACATACAATAATGTTCCTCAACGAAAAAGATCACAACAGTGTAAGACATGGACATGAAAGTCGAAGAAAAGCTGCACACGACACCCGCTCGCGCTCGGGAACCACCCTCATACATCGTCTTTCTTCGTCCTCTTGGGGATATCTACATTCACAGGACCTGTGCCGTGTTTGGGGCTCACACCTTTACTGTCTTCGTCGTCCGACACAGCGAACGGCGTCTCAATCGCCTCGGCGTTTCCAAAAGTAGGCGATTGAGGACCATTTCCGGTGTTGATACCGTAGAGGTGATCCATCGGACCGTGTCTGCTGGGTCTGCCATATCCGATAGTCTGCAGCTGAACACCCTGATCGATGGTAACTTGCGTTCGGCGAGTGAACATGATTTGGGGCTCCTGTCGGCCTCCGAGATCTTCAACTAGAACTTTCCGAACAGATTTTTTGAGGTTAATAGTGATGCGGGACATCATGGCGACCTATTGGTGTTGCGTGAGGGGCATAATGGAGGGTGGTAAGCGGGATAACTTACTGTTATACTACATGGAAGAAGGGTATACGACGTACTGTGAGTTTGGCCTACGAGCAAAGGTAGAGAGGACACTCACAGTAGTTCAAGCCTATCATCCTAATGTCAGATTAAGCTATCAAAATAGTTGCTGTGCACTCACTGAGCAGTAATATTCTTCAAACCAGGAGGAGCCGCGATAATCATGATAGTAAGAACCAACGTCACAGCAAAGATGACACTAGATTCGTTCTTTTGTCAGCAACAAGAGAACCGCAACGAGCATGCGACTTACCCATAGTAGACCAAGCCGTCTTCCAAAAGCCTCTTCACTACATATGACGCTGTCCTATGTCGGAAGGATGGGATAGTCCTGTACAGCGTGAGGACCAAAACGATCGTATCGTATAACAGCGGTAGCCAAGCGGACGAAGAGGCGAGGATGCTTCTGCACTCGCAAAGGTCGAAATGAGATTGCAGGTGGAAATACTATTAGTCCAAGATCCGAATTCAAGGTGCAAAAACAAATCCGCACATTTCGGGGTCGAAAATCATCGTGCACGCTGATCATTCCAGAAGTAGGGATTAATCTTGGGTGTTAATTTTTTATCGCTTAAAATAAGGGACGAACCTTTTACGCCAGAATCTGGATTGTGTATCACGGCTGTTTAGGGAAAGAGCGAAGGGGGAGGGTGTTGAGCTCGGAATTGTAGTTCAGGGGAGAACGCGGGAGTGGACTTGCTTTACCTTCTCCGCGGGTGAGCAGGTAGGCGTGTATGCCGGTCATGACGAGGAAGAAAACCGCAACGCTTCCGACGATCCACTGTTGGGCGTAATACAGTGCTCGGATACGGAAGAACATCATGATGGCTGCAATACGATGATGATTATTTAGCATGACGAGAGTGGTGGATTTCGTTGCACTCACCGACTATTGATATTCCTATCAATGTCATGGCTCCCTCGTATCGAATAAATCTACTGCACCTGTGTAGGAGGGCGCATCAGGTGCTGGGGCATGTAAAGAAGCCAAGATCACGAACACCTAGACCAGCAAATTAGCTCGGGTTCCAACAGACGATAATGTAGTCCTTACTTCTGGCGTCCATACAGGCGACAGGTAGGCTGTAACAAAATGTACCCGCAAACACAAACGGCCATAAGTCAAAAGGCCACACCGCCCACTCCACAATATAGCAACATACCGAACAAGTTGACAATAAATCCCAAAGGAGTTAAATATCGGTTCTTATTCACAAAAACGCCCCCAGTCAGGACCGACGCTCCCATCCAATAATCGTGCTTTAAACAAACTTACGACTAGGAAGAAGTATGTCACTAGCCGACGTCAGTCAGGTCCACTGGATGAATATATTTCGAATTATATCAACACTCACTGGCACTCTTCTTTCCAAACCAGATAAACTCCACCTACATCGCGATGGCCCCAACAAATCCAGCACATGGAGCGAGTCGATCAAAATCGGAGTCAAGGGTCGTGGCAGCGACGATGGTGATGATGATGATGATGGGGGGCGTATCAGGAATATCAAAGGCGCACACATAGGTAATTATTCAGCAATGCCGGTTGGGGAAAGAGAGGACCCTACTAACCTCATCCGCCAATGTGTCGATGTGGTCCCATATGAGGATGCTGAAGCTGGCAAAGCCCATGTACTATGGCCAAGGCGGGAGGGAGATGAGGGAGGGTGCGGGACGAGATAAGAGGATGCCTTACGTTCGTCCTCATTCTATTACATCAACCGGATGATGTGAATAACGGTCGGCGCGTGCTGAAGGGTATGATGGTACTCACTGCTGAGAGACATCGTCAAACACCGAAGGTATAGGTTGGTGCGCCATGCTGTGCCAGTGTCCACCCGTCCAAAAGCGTTATCAAGGAAGGGCTATTAATGCCGGGTCGTCGTAGTCGTATTTAAAGAGGAGGTAGGGTACGTTAAGGTGATGTTATGTTAGGCGTTTATGAGTCCAAGCAATCTGCCAATACCAGTGCACCCTCTTCTTGCACCCTCTCACTGGTAGCGACCGACGCTCAAACGATCCAACAACGCTACAGGCCAGGCCTTGTGGAAAAAAGGAACGAGAGCGAGCGAGAGCGAGCGAGGGAGGAGAGAAAGAGCAAACGAATGAAAAAAGCAGGTCTCTTTTGAGAGCGCGCCGCTCCTCACTCTTTCCCCTCCCAAACGTTCTAATATGATCCCTGAGTGGCGCTGCGAGAGGCTTGGGTTCAATGAACAACCGTATGGAATATAGGGGTTCTTTAACCTTTTTCTCCATAATCCATCAGCAACGATATTTCTCTGGGCATTGGGAAATTCGTAAATCCTTTAAAGTTTTCTTGTGCGCCCTTGAAATATCCTTTCCTCACCCCCCGGAACCCTCCTCCCAAACTTTCCTCCGCTCCCATAGCCACCCCCCGTGCAGTGCAAGGCGGCTTGTCTCGATTCGTCGTTAACGACCCTTTTTTTTGGAAATTGAGCATCCGCCCCACTTCGTTCCGCTAATCCTCCGCAGACCGCTGGAGCCTAGAGACTGCGTAGAGCGCCCCTCCCTCGCCGCTGTTTACGGGGACGGAACAAGCACGCGACCATCACTGTCTCGGAAGTCGCTGTTGCGGGTATTGCGTCCTTTCTTTTATTTTTGACGTAGACGCAAAAGTCCTCGGTCCCTCCCTCACTTTTTTGCTGTACGTTCCTTGTGGAGTTAGGGTTTTACCATCGGCCGCTTCCAGGACCCACGTCCAATGGCGGCAATAAATTAGTACCCCTCCCCGCACTCCAACTCCCTGGAGCCGGCCAATCGTGATCCAGCGGCCAGCGGGGCCTAGATGATCATTCATCCAGTTAATGTTCTTTGAGAGATTACTTCTGCCTTGACAGAATACTGTACCTTGACTGCACATATTTAATTGCTGTTGATGGAGGGTGTATGTAGAAAAGGGGCGCGGCACCGAACAACATAAGTATAATGCAAATCACGTACATGATAGATAGGAGGGACATACACACAAAATTCAAATCTTCATTGCCTTCCATCGTCGAAGTTCATTGATGTTCGCACTCCTATCGCGTCGCATGTGTCATCTCGAGCATACACATTCTCACGCAACGTGCATATGCGCTCGCATTCAGCTACGCGACGCGACGATCGTGGAGCAAAATCACCCACAAGCCTGGTCCCACAAAACCTAACCAACCAAAGCAAAGAGAAATATAAAGTGCTAACCGTAGCCTGCGAGTTATCGTACATGCACAAGGATATATCCAATCACCAAGCGAAAGCATAATAAACAACAGATCTAGACCAGCCACCCAAAAATCATAACCCATAAAAAGTCCACCGATTCACTCCTCCGTGGAGCCATCAGCTCCACGAAGTCCCTGATCTTCAGCATCCCGTCTCTTCTTTCTCGGCATCTCCACAATCGTTATGGGCCCTATCGTCGTGTACCCTTGGTTCTGCTGACTCGACCCTTCCGCCTGTCCCACATTCGTCTCTGTGATGGTCGACAACCTACTCGAGTTATATCTTCTCTCCTCGTCGTCCCCACCCCCATGAGATGAAGGCACGCCAGTCATCATTATCGAATCCGTGGCCCCATTCACCGTCTCGTTAAACGCAGGAGACCTAAATTGTATGGTCGGATCCACCGACCAGTGCGATTTGCGGGTGAACATGCTCGGGAGTTCTGCACGGATTTTGTCGTCCATCAGAACCTTGCGGACAGATTTCTTGAGATTAAGGGTTATGCGCGACATCATAGCAACCTGCACATCCCGAGGACGTGTTCATGCAGTGAGATAAGATGCGCCACTGAATGATGAAAAAATTTGAATTGAAGACGTACCGTAATACTAAGGAGTGGGAATAAATACGAGGCTGGTCATTAAGGGTCTCGTAAGTGGGTGAAAGGCACATACAGTAGCTCTAATCTATAAAGGGAAACTAGAATCAGCCGCTTGATAGGGGTAGAAACCAAGATGAACATACTGGGCAGTAATATTCTTCAACCCAGGAGGAGCGGCGATGATCATTATAGTCAATACGAGAGTGACAGCTAAAATGGTACTATAGTCGCTTATGAGGTACCTCATGTCTCGCAATCCAGACCTTACTCACATGTAGTAAATCAAGCCATCCTCCAGGAGCCTCTTCATAACAAAAGGAGCGTTCCTGTGTCGGATTGATGGGAAAGTCCGGTAAAGTGTAAGACCGAATATTATCGTATCATATAGCAGCGGTAGCCAAGCTGAAGAAGATGCCAGTATACTTCTGCTCTCGAGAAGCGTTATTTTCCACATGGGGAACATATCCTACATCAGCTTTCGAAAAGCCAATCTAGCACGGAGATCACGCACATTTCGGGATCGAAAATCATCGTACACGCTAGTGAAAATCAGAGTCAGCCCCACGCATGCGAGCTGGGCCAAGACCGAGACGGACCTCGCACGCCTGAATCTTCGTTATGCACCACAGCTGAGTTGATAGCGCAGAAGGGGGGGATAAACGTTGGGCTACATTTTCGCAAAGGCAAATGCCGAGCATACCTTCACCACGTGTTAGCAGATAAGCCTGAATGCCGGTTTGGAAGAACCACAAGAAGGCAACGGCCCAAACGACGAATCTTTGCGCATGATACAACGCCTTGATTCGAAGGAACATCATGATGGCTAAGGGTGCATTGGTGAGCAACTGGCGGCAGCGTAAGATGCGCATATAACGACTAACCTACTATGGAGATCCCAATCACTGTCATGGAGCCCTCGAATCGTATGAATTCATTGCACCTGTCTAGAAAATTAGCCGGTGGTTTGATGCATGAAAAAAGTTATTTTTGTACGAACACCTGGTGAGAAGGAGAGTAAGCCAAGAGCGTAATGATGGGAATCTTCGGGGGAACGCTTACCTCTGGCGTCCAAACGGGTGATAGGTAAGCTGAGGTGGCATCAGGGCTCAGAGTTACAGCATATAAGGTAATGATAGATGAAGACACGTACCGAACAAGTTGACGATGAAACCCAAGGGTGTCAAATATCGATTCTATGATGAGCGCAGGATTAGGGTCCGTCTCTTTATTTTGGTCGAGGATAAGCTCACGATTAGAAACAAGTACACCACTATAATGTCATGCGATGAGCGATCAACACTCGGTAGCAAACAGGACCAGCATCACTCACTCAGACTCCGTTTCGCTTTCCATATGTACTCCACCTAGCCGTATCCAGCACACCATATCCATCAGAAAATAATCCATCAATCGAGCAAGTCGACAAGTCAACGAGCGAAGGATTAGTAATGTTGGGGAACGGGTGCAACGCATTGTAAGGACGTGCATGTACCCACTCACCTCGTCGGAAAAGGTGACAATATGATCCCAAACAAGGATAGTAAAGCTGGCGAATCCCATATACTAAGCATAACGCGCATATAAGCACCGTCAATCGGGAGTTCAGTGAGCATTAATGTGTGACATCAGAGGCAGCAAATGGCCATACGTTGGTTCTTATCCTAAGTTATTGCTAAGCTGCTGCAGAAACACATCATAAGACAGAACAGAACTCACTGCTGCGAGACGTCATCGAACACACTGGGCATCTCCTGTTCCGCCATCGCACAGTTCGATCCAATGCCAACTGAAGGTATCAACCTTCACCACCCCAATGCGCGGACACAAGAATCAGAGTAAAAAGGGTATAAAAAAAATCAGGGTAACACAAAAGCCAGAAGCCAAAAGTCGTAGTTAAAGCGCGGCTCCAAATTGAGCCACCATGCACGACGTGGATTTTTTCCCTCTCCACTGGCGCTCCGAGTTCCTTCCCCAGAAGTTGAGAGTTTGTGATGGAAGGGTTTGGGGGAGGGAGGTTCCGGTGCTCGGCCGTAGTTCGAGGGCTTGCGGGTTATATGGGACTTGGGAGGGCGAGTTCCGGATGCAGGAGGGATGGAGGGTCATGGAAGGAGGGATGGAGAAGCCAGTGCCACGACCAGGAACGACCATTGGGCAGAGTCCACAACTCAGAAGCCTACCTTTGCCGTGTCACGCTATCAATGCTTTTTAGGAAACTGTCACGTCACTCTGCTTGGGAATCTAAGATTGATCATAGCGCCACAATTTCTGCTTCGTCGGTCATTGGGCTTTGTGTGTCGGGACAAGCCCTCAATTATTCACTTCAATTGCCCTCAGAATGTTGACAGGCCCTATAATTGATAGGGGTGGAAGGTGTTACAGACTAATGAATAACGAATTGCAACGAGCAGACACTCAAACAACCCCCTCAATTTTCAGAGATGATGATGTGGCGCCAGTTACCACAGCACCCAGTTTAACACCTGCTTATAGCTCAACCAATTCAAAAATTTTCTTGCACATCTCGACATGGGGTGCGGGGAGAGCACCACTTTGGTCCTCGGAGGTGTACACGAGCAGCTGAACCTACACCAGGCTCGGTACGCCAAACCGGTTTTGGACCCGGCTGTCCGAGTCGGAGTGATGGGCATGATGGCTGTGGTTGGAGAAATAACCAAGCTAATCACTTCCCTAGACTTTATGACGGCATTGAATCTTGGTATGGGTTTGGCGCTAATCAGACATATTAGGTACCCCACCGGTTTTCAGGTTTCGTAGCGCGAAGTCGTTCTCTTTCAAATTGCGATGCTGAACTTGAGGCCCGGGGCCTCAGCTTAACTGTGGCTTGATGGGATACATAGCCAAGAGCCAATGCGGGTTTGGCGTATTCGAGAACGAAAGAGGTGACAGTCTATCCCTGACCATAACCGTAGTGCATTCAAATTCCATCTGTCACTTCACCCTTCCTTACACCCGTAGTAGGTGTTTATCCTTCTGGGACTTTCAGGGGTATCAGCATTCCGAAATGTTTCTTTTCGAGTGTGAGCGCAGCCCACGGCTCCCGCTGGCAGACATGCTGGCACTCATAGAATGGCCCCTGCGATCGAAGAATGTGCTCGCAACCTCCGACGGTTCGCTGTATACCCCTGGTGGGGAGCACTTCACAAACTGGTAGATGAAAAGTGCTCTCCTAGCACACCGGAGTTTCTTCAGTATCACCGAAATTGCTAGCTCGACGACCCTGAATCGTGAACAAATAGGATACAAGCTCATAAAATTGCATGCAGATGTCTCCAATAAGATAGAACAAGAAAAGCGATTGTGCCAAACACTAACGCACTATTAATGATGTCCAAAAGGAAGGAGTGTAAATTCAAAGGGCAACTCCATCGAATGGGAGGTAATGGGGTGACGCAAATAAAAGTTGACAAGAGTTCAGGTGGGTACATAGCTATCTAGGACAAAATCTGCAACCAGAACATCAGCGCCCGGCCATTTAAAAACCCGGAGTAAGCCACTTACCGCCAATAGCACAATTGCAGCAACGATAGCAAGGATGAACATCAAGCAAGCTGCACGTCTGCCCGCCTTCCGCTGATACTCCGAAGCCGTGGTCAGTTCCTCCGCTGCAGCACCAGTATCTATTGCTACGCGTTCGATATTTCCAGAGATATCATCTGCGCAACAAAAGTCTTGGTACGGTAGGCTGTAACGTGAAAAATGCCGACATACCAAGCATAGAACCCTGTTGCGTCACCAAAGTGCCCAAATCCTGGAATATCTCCGCAAGTTCATGAATGCCAGTCTCAATTTCCCTGATCTCAGCCTCTCGTTCTCGGATCAATGACTCCTGATATGCAAGCTCATGTGGCGAGAGTTGGGTTTGGAATATCTGGGCTTGACGTTGCTCCAATTGACTAGGTTGCTGACTTGGAGAGCCTGGCGGTGACCTTGCGTGATGATCGTCCTCGACCGCGAGTTTCACGCCTTTGACCACTGTCCGTTGCTTCTCTGCGCTGACTTGTTGTGCTCGTTGGAATGCGACGAGGGATAGCTGCAGGTCATGGGATGTCTTTTGAAGTGCGGTCTTCTGGTTTGGCTAGAGAAACAAAGGGTTCCATATGGGTTTATTGATTGGTTCGAAGGAGCTTTGGGTTCTATGGAACAGTTTGGCATACCAGTGTTGATTGTAATGAAGATAGCTTCTTCAAGTCCTCCGATCCCCTCTTGGCCATTTCCCGCGTTGATTCTGTGAGGTCATGCCTATGAACAAATGATACATGCACGTTTAAATCCGGGAGTTGCAATCTCCCTTCATCTATAAAAGAACCCCGACATAAACCCACAAGTTCTTCCTCAGCGCAGCTGAGTCTTTTGGTGTTCCCAATTGATCGACCAGTCTCAGTATCGTCTGCACGTTAGAGTTCATCTTGAACACCTGAAGCGACAGGGAGTATTGTAGACTCTGGAAGGCGGCTTCTTCCCGTGATTGCGTTGGGGCATTGAGCCGAGGGGGCTGCGAGAGGCCTGCTTCGATGTCTTGGAAACTCATTGTGGGAGAGGTGGGTGGGTGGTGGGCTGGATTAAGGAGGGGGAGGTGGAAGAGGGGGGAATGAGGAGGGGGGAATGACAGCCGTGATGGTGCTGGAGAAAGTGTGCTTGCTGCGTTCCATGGTGCACTCAACGCCCCAATGCGGTAATTATTCCCACGCCCGGTTAGGTACAATGTTTACTTCGCTTGGCGCTTAATGAAGTTCAATGAACACATCAATGATGAGCAAGACACTAGAACAACGCTACTGCTGTCTGTATGGGATGCTCTAACAACCTCTCTAGTTCGTGTACAAGTCAACGCTCAATCAATGGGGCCTTCTTTGATATATTTTTATCCCAACTAAACAAAGGCCGGCCCGGATTACGCTCATCTGCTATGTAGGGGTGTTGCCCCGCAACGGACCGCTGGGCAAGAAATGAGGCTACAGCTGGCATAAAGCTCCCAGCCCTTATTCATCACTTGTAATGATGCGGGTACTGTACTTCCTATCCTTGACGGCTTGGCCAGCAGCTTTGGCACTTTCTCCTACGTTCCTACCATGTCAATTGGTTAAGCCGACGTCCATCTCACCACTTGCCGGATGTCCTCCGGGGACAATATTTGTCTCTCAGGACACGAGCAATCCATTTGCACAATTTAATAAAGTGCAGGACGCTATTCTGTCTTTGTACGTGGCTTCCAAGCTAGTTCGTTAACAAGGCAGACGAATTTGCTCTGCCAGACCCGAGGAGGGTAATGCCACGATTCTTATAGCAGCTGGAGAATACTACGAGACAGTCAACATCACAAGAAGTGGTCCTGTCACTCTCCTGGTAAACTATCACCTGCCTTGCATCTTTCATCGCTGCGCCACTGACGGAACACAATTCTCAGGGACAATTACCAGCCAATGCTCGAGAAAGAGCCACAACCTCCTCCGCAGACCCATTCACACCCAATCTCGTTAAAATCTGGAACAACCAATATGTCAAACAGCAGGGAGTCATGGACAATGCTGAAACGGCAGTACTGATAGTTGCACCTTCGTTCGAGGCCTCTTTAATCGGATCAGGACCCACCGGTGCCCCTCTACAGCCCTTGTTCGGGAACAAGGATTTCAAAGCGTACAATATTGATTTCCAAAATAAAGCTGTAAGTTGTCAGTCGTGTTATGGACGTATGCCATTGATTGTGGATTCCAACTTGAAGGCGGACTATGCGATATCCCAAGCCCTGGTCACTGACATTTCTTACGCAAATGCGTCCTTTTACGGATGCTCGTTTGCAAGCTATCAAGATACTTGGTATACGGGGAGGAACGCAAGCACGTATGTCGTGGATAGCGTGATATACGGTCAAACGGACTGTGAGTGAATGCCCCTCCCCCTTGCCATTCAAATTTGAATTGGTATTAACATTCGTGATGTCGCCCTTGTAGATCTATTCGGCTTTGGTACAGCGTGAGTCCACTAGTCCTTCCTCTGCGGGGCCCTTTTGAGGCCGACCATCTTGTGGCCCAGGTGGTTCCAAAACGTCATCCTTGCAAATCGAGCCTGTGGAGGGGGTATAGTAGCGTGGAAAGGAACCAATCAAACAAACGCGCCCGGAAATAGGTATGGGGCCTATATCGCAGACTCACAGATCATTCGAGTACGTTTCTACTTCTTTCCTGGCCCAGAGAACAACTTACGCCAAATGTCAAGTCACCAGATGCAAATTCCACGACTGCCACAACCGGTCGGTGTTATTTAGGTGAGTCCTGGTATCTGGGGTGTCTGCGATAAATGCATATCGGGGGTTGTATGCGCAAGGCCGGCCTTGGAACGACCTAGCAACAACCGTCTTTCTGCGCACATACATGGACGAGAGCGTCAGGCCAGAGGGATGGACAGCGTGGGGTGGTACAAGACCCGCAATACTGAATACTATTTTCTATGCGGAGTACGCTTCGTCTGGTGAGTCGACGTTTCTTCGCACATAATGAACTAGCGTTGTGGGAGCGCTTGGTGACACTGGAGAATACAGGTCCAGGAGGAAGCGCGAGTAAACGCATTCCGGAAGGCCATATACTTACTGATGCAGAGGCTGGGGAGTTTACGATTGAGAAGGTTTTCATGGAACGTTCGGCATGGATAGACTTTGATTATTTGGTCCAACGTACTTGAAAAGAGAGGGTTCTACCTCTGTTGTAGCCTCTCCCCCCCCCAAAGCTTGCGCATCGTAAACTCGAGATTCAGCCTGGCGCAGAGTTACTTCTCTTTTGTATAAAACAAATTGGATATGGGTAGGAAATCGACACTAAATCTCCATTATCGTCAAAATAACAAATACAAAGCGAACATGAAATCGAACGAACGATAGCATAGATCAGAACAAAGATGGGTAGGTTCAAGTCCAGCTACAGATATGTACATTATATATGCTTGTGCAGGGTATGCTGACGTGGTATAATTAAGGGCTCGAGTGAACGAAGAGAGGTATGTCCTTGGGGCTTGGTGAACTGCCCGGAATAGACACTCGAATGTGGGCTTTAGGCTTTGTTTCCCGATCGCGATGTACCAGAAGGTCGATGTTTGACTATCCAGGGGTGCTTCATCACGTCTGTGAGTGACAACCTCTCCGTGGGGTGGTATTGCAGCAACTGCGAGAGGTTGAGGCTCAGAATACATGCAGACAATAGCATCAACACGCTTACTTTGGCGATGAGGTCTTTCGCGTCCTCGGATATCGTAGGAGGGAATCGCAAGTCAACTTGCGCTATGCGCTTATAGGTATCTGAAAAGCTAGGTGAGGAAAAGATTGCAAAAATAATCACGAACACGCACTTCGAACGCTGTCTCGGTCCTCAAAAGGTGGATTGCCGATTAAGAATTCGTAGGTAAGGACACCCAGTGCCCAGTAGTCCACCTTCTCTCCGTGCTCCTTACCTTCCACCATCTCGGGTGGTAGGTAATCCAACGTACCGCAGAACGTTTTTCTTCGGTTTCCAGGAGCGTGTACACTCCAACCAAAGTCGCCAATCTTCAACTCTCCATTGATCCCTAGCAGCAGATTCTCTGGCTTGATATCCCGGTGTATGATGTGCTTCCCGTGCAGGTATATTAGAGCATCTGCCATCTGGTCGATATACCTTGAACTCCGTCTCTCCGAAAAGCTTCCATATTTGCTCAGTTGTTTGTACAGCTCTCCCTTCCCCGCAAACTCCAGCATCAGGAATATCCGCTTCTCGTCGTGGAAATATCCATACAAGCGAAGGACATTGGGGTGTCGCAAATTTTGTTGGATCTCGATTTCTCTTCGAATCTGCTTCTCGACTTTGTTCTCGACGATTTCGGACTTGTACAGTGTCTTAAGAGCGAGAATGTACTTGGGTTCGGCTTTTGTTCGAACCATGTAGACTCGTCCGAATTTTCCCTTGCCTAGTGGTCGGCCCATGTCGAAATCGTGTAGAGTCCACGTCTTTGTGGGATATTTTCTATTGAGGGTGCTACATCAGCCGTGAAATCAGTTGCGGTCGGGGACAATACTTACTTTGATACGCTGGAATCCAACGCCAGTGATTCTGCAGCCTCACCATAGACACGTGCCCCTCTCTTCTCGTTCTCCTGTTCCAAACCGCCATCATACGTTCCAATATCTATCGAAGATTGCGTCTTGACATGTCGCGAGGTTGTTTGGGTGTTTGTTTTGATTTGCAGAGTGGCAGATGGCTTGCCTAGAGTGGGCGTCTGTGAGCGCAATGAACTTGAGTTTAATGGTTTCGTTGGTGCCGCCTGTGGGTGCGGGTTTGGGGCCCCAAACTTGGACAGCAGTCTAGTGACATTTAATTGACTGGGTTGTTTATGCAAGGGTTTTGCTGTAGATGACGATGAGGTAGATGATGTCGTGGTTTTCTTGCTGTTGAGCTCGAGCACTGCTAATTGTCGTGTTACAGATGCTACGGAAGTCATGGCTATTGTCGAAGATGTGTCGGTTCCTATATGCACACGATCGACCTGCGCTCGCTGGCGGAGTTGTTGTGAGGGATTCTGGATAAAACCTGGGAGTTGTCGACGGGCGACACGTCAGGAGGTTCAATTTAGATTTGGGTCCGTTGGATGCTGCAGCGCGTTCCGGTCACGTGATCGTTCCCATCAGTTCTTTACCCTTATTGAAGCCTAAGGGGAGTGGCAAACAGTGGCAAACTGATCACCAAAAATTTGGATTTCGTAGTGGCGGAATCACTGAAAATGGCCAAGGACGAGCTCATCGACGACCACGTCTCACTCAAACAAGTCAAAAAGGCTGTTGAAGCCCTTCTTACCTATGAAGTGAAAAAGCAGGCAGAGCGACAGGAAAAGGAGCTTATCCCTGGCAAGGAGCCTCATGTATGGCTCAATGTCACCGTCAAAAGGATGTCGCCGACAAAAAAGATAAAGCCGACGAAGATGTATGTATTCGTCATTGATGAGGCCTAATATTGATCTGATACTAGTTTGGTAGACCCATTACTCACCCTATTATCGACCCTCGGACGACCGCTGTTTGTCTGATAACGAAAGACCCTCAACGAGAGTACAAGGATTTGCTGGAGAAACACAACATCAAGTTTATCTCGAGAGTTGTCGGAATCGAGAAATTGAAGGGGAAATTCAAGCCATTTGAAGCACGACGGATGCTATTGAAGGAGAATGGCCTCTTCTTGGCGGATGAGCGAGTTATACCGGTTCTGCCAAAGCTACTTGGTTCGAAATGGTTTGAGGCGAAGAAGTAAGTTCATTCAGTTGCGAATCAGTACTGTATAGATTGAACGATATGAAGACAACCAATACCGGTTTCCCTTACACGCAAAGATCTGAAGGGGGAGCTGGAACAGGCCATTTCATCGACGTATATGAACCAAAATAAAGGGACATGCACGTAAGTCGTTCCTGATATAGATTTACCTGCAACGACGCTGACGAAGTGCATGAACTGTTCAGAGCTATCAAAGTTGGTACGATCTCACAAAAGCCAGCACATGTTGTGGACAACATCAAGACGGCACTTCCCGCTATCGTAAAGCACATAAAAGAAGGTTGGGACAATGTCCAAAGTCTTCACATCAAGACAAACTCAAGTGCAAGTCTACCTATTTGGAGTTGTGAGCTGGGCGCAGATGAAGGAGGTCGGTGGGATGGTTTTGAGGCTGAGCTGGAAGAAGAGAGTGCAAGTGGATCGGACGAAGATGAGGAAGAAGAAAGCGAAGAGGAGGAGGAGGAAGAGGAAGAAGAGCAAGAGGAAGAAGAGCAAGAGGAAGAGGAGGAGGTCGAACCAGTCAAGCCTCCACCACCACAGAAGAAAGGCAAAAAGCGAGCACCAGAGGATGAAGAGGAGACAGAGAAGCCGAAGAAGCGAGCGAAGGCCAGCACATCTGAGGTTGAAAGCAAACCTACTGCCCCTCCCGCTAAGGGCAAACCCAGCGCTCCTCAACCTGTCAAAAAACCTGCGCCGGAAGCGACAAGCGCCAGCAAGTCTAAGGAGGTGAAGAAGTCTGTGGAAACGAAGAAGTCTGTGGAGGCGAAATCTGTAGAGACAAAGAGACCTGTAGAGGCGAAGAAATCAGTAGAGGTGAAGGAACCTGCAGATACGAAGAAACCCGTGAATGCAAAGAAAAAGCCTGCCGATGCTAAAGCCGCCAAAAGTTCCGCCGATACACCAGCCTCGCCCTCACAGCCAAAGCCCTCCACAACCGACAAAAAGCCGAAAGTCCCACAGGCCGAGACAAAGGTCAAATCCTCAGAAGCCAAGGAAGTAAAGAAGAAGTCGAAATCTACTGAGACACCCAAAGAAGTCGTAGTTCCTGTGCCTGCGCCCGAGCCCAAGCCCAAATCCATATCGTCCGGCGTTGAAAAGAAATCAAAGTCATCTGAACCTACGAAAAAGCTCAAGTCGTCTGGTGGTGAGAAGGAGAAGAAGCCCAAGACGTCCAAGACGTTGAAGGAGACTGTTTTGGGCAAGAAGCCGGGGAAGGTGTAGAGTAGTGGGGAGCGAGGGGTTGCTTGATACTTGGTGTATTGCTATGTTGTAATACGTTTTTGCACGCATTTAGTGGATCCTCTTGAGGCGTTCATCATGTATGGAGTGCGGAAAGAGATACTGTACATCCATGACACAGTTTCTGTTATCTTGTACTGATCCAGGCATTGCCAGTGTTCGATGGAAATGCACATATACCAGAATCCGTTTAACTAGCAACACAATTTCCGTGGTATATGGGTATATTCTGGAGGTCAATTCAAGGAAGAAAGTACTCTATCTATATCCGTGTTATATTCAAAGCTTGCCCTGCAGTTCTGGTATCCACATGGTATTCTTGGTTTGTCCTTTCTGCGTTGCATCCCACCAAGTCAAAATGGTATCGACGACCTCATCTTGACGACCTGTAAAATTGTGATCTGCACCTTCCATCATGCGCAGGGTATGTGTTCCTGGAGACCTAGAGCTCAAGATATTGGCGTATATGAGAGCATCATAGCTACATTTCATGAATTAGTCTGGCTTATCTGAGCATGTCAAGGACAAGGCCACGCACGGGGTAACAGTCTTGTCGTTAAGCCCGTGGATAGTTAGGACGTGAGCCGCTTGTGGGAATTGCTCCCGTACGAAGGATGTATCCCAATCGACGAATGACTGTACGTCTTCGGGGTATATTCTCACTGAACGTTGTTTTCGTGCAACGGTCACTGTCCAGATAAAGAATCCTTGCTTCTCAAAAGCTTCCGTCCAGCCACGAGAGCTGCTGGCTTCTAGAGCATTACGAAAAAGAAAACGTCAGATAAGAAAGACTTCCGATAGAACGAGAGATAGACCTATGATTTTCTTGATTCAGAGTCAATCAAGGCAGACTTACAAAAGATAAATTGACTTACATTCATTCGGTATCTTCCTGAGGCGTTGACAAAAAAGGACACATTGCGGCCCTCCGGTGTGGTGCAGAGCCAACGGAACGCCGACACGGATCCACGCGAATGTCCAACTACCAAATCGACCACATATCCGTATGTGATCGTAAGGTAGGAAACTACTGTCTTGATGTCCGCTACATCGTGTTCTAGGTGTCCTTGTTTCCAGGTTCCTCCACTTTCGTGATTTCCTCTGTCAATACAGTTAGGGGGTGTGGAAACTACAAAATCACATGAAAACACCGCAACAAGAAGCGCTTACTTACCGGAAGTCGAATCGGAACGAGTCCATGGGCAAACGAAGCGCTAATCTCTTTTGAAATAGATAGTCCTTGTGCCTAGAATGTAGTTTAGGTGTGAGCGCCATAAGACATACTAGACGCCATAGATGAACAGCCAGCGAGTTGGACCTAATTGGCCACCATAGGAACAAGGACTAACCCCATCGTTCCGTGCAATATCTGATGCCATGTTTATGCAGGTTATATTGACGAGGCAGTAAGCAAATGATCGCCCTCAACTTGAAGCTTCAAGTTGCAGAGTGCTTACCAAAGCAATCTTCCGAGCTTGAGTGGGCTGCTCGGGGCTTAGTTGTTCTAGTATCCCAACTATGGCGCAATTGGGCTCATCTGGATGGGGAATAGAAAGCTTCGTGGATCGTCTGGCGGCCATAGTGTTCGTTGCAGAGTTTGTGAAGTACGCCCAAATTCTGACGGTTGGGCAGCACGTGGGGTCTGTTCGGGTATACCGGGATACAACAACCGTTACGGTTATCAAACGCGGGGATCTAATCTTATCTTTGCAGGAAGTATTTTGAGCGTTTAGATGTAGTAGTGTACAATAGTAGAGACAATGATCACTACCCCCAGTAGCGATATTAGACGGCCTTAAGCAAGCCCATATAAACAAAATATAATGAATTTAGGTATGGAACATACGTGCGAATAACTCTGTTCAAGTTGAGCGCCGACCCCTCCTGCATCTCCGAATCCCAAGTCATGCATCTCATTTGGCCTAATCAAAATAGGCTTTCATCGTTATTAAGTGAAATTTACAGAAGTAAATGCTGATTTATATAACTATCTGACGAGGCACATATTTCTGACTTCAAAGGGAGAGGGAGCACAATCATGCTGTCCTCCACCGCGAGACTATCGTCATCATCAGGGCCCGAACGAGGTGGACGTCGAAGTTATCATCGGGACGTTCAAGAATCCGACGGCAAGCAGCAACGTGCCATTAGTTGGCAATTATGCTATTCGACGCTTGCACGCACTTTATGATCGGCCGCTCAGAAATCTTCAAGACGCATGTAAAGGCACGATAAACTCATCTGCATGCATGGTCTTGTCTGTAATTCCCCGAGTCAATCAGCGGGCGAGCCGCCGAATTCCAGCGTCCTTGCCTCCTTACCGCATGTCCTACTACCATAGTTGATTGCCAGCCCACGCTGTAAGGGCTAGGCGCAGCTACGAGACACAGAAAGACTCCATCTAGAATCGTCTATGGAGTACCCCTGGGAGGCATATAGGTAGATTTTGCGTCTAAGAGTAGTGGCGCAGTGTGATTATTGCGCCTATCACTTCCTCATGTAGTTGCTATCCATAGCCGATAGGTTTTTCCGGGTGTGATAAATGGCTTAGATCATACTAGGCATACGCACGATGCATAAGGCAGTGTAGGACAGGTGGAAATTTGTTCACATACTTCAGATGTAACGGTCAGCGGGCCCCGCTAGTAGATAGGGACCACACTCGATGAGGTATGGGCAAATGTTGTGGCGACTTGCGAAATTGTCTGGAAGTGGATGCCTCAGTGCCCACTGTTGAATTTACATTTTGAGCACTGTCAGTATCTGATCTCGATTATTTGACAGGGTGGAACCTCAATTATACCTGGCGTCGTCAGTTACTGGCATAGACTGAAATTGGAAACGTGAGATACTCAGAGCTTCGTTGACATAGGGCATCTACGTCAGAGCTTTCAGGTTCTAGATGTTCTTCTGAAGGTCCCTACCATAACTGAAGCAACCTGGAAGCAGACAGCGTGCTCTTCTCTGTGTTTGAACATTCCTTCGTTACCTATCGATTCGGAAATCCCAACGACCCTTCGAATCCCGGATTCTGATGAGACGGTGAGCGGTGGTCCGAATAAGTGCACCACATTTACAAGAGGTTCATTCTAATCAATGCCAAATCCCTCGTTGGATTTATGCGCAGATTGCGAGTAATTGAGACCTCCACTTCATCGTGCGCACACCTCTTGGTATTTGTTATACTCTGGCATTAATTTCACCTCCGTTATTGCCTCCGAAGCACACGACAGTGTGGGCGACCGGAGGCTCGGCAATCACTGGTCACTAGCCACGTCTTCGACACTCGTGAGCGAGTCCTTTAAATACAGATGAGTTCTATTTGAAATGAGATACATACCAAGGACCGTAGCACATGATGACTGCGCTGCTTCACAGCACCACAAAAACAGGCTCCTGCCATTAGAGTTCTTGTGCTCTCTTGTGCTGTCTATTCATTAATTTGGCCACTTTTAATCTAATCATTACTTAGTGGGGATGTCTCCTTCACGTTGTGCGTCTTCTTTCGGGGGCTATTGCGACGATTGATCCCACAACTCGGCACTGCGATGACCGATCATAGTGAATAACCGTTAATCCTCCAGAGGCGGCTGCAAGAGCTGTGGCAGGTATATTCTGGAACTGACAGTGAATTCTACAGCGGAGGTTCAAAACGTGCACAGGCTGGCTGCTGACCGAAGGTTCTTGGTCTTTGAGACCCGTGATGACGGCTCAATGGTGATGAACGTGTTCAGCTGACAGTCATCGTGCATTTGAGCTTGACTCGATATGTCCTCCTTCGTTATCGTTGCTTGTTTCTACGTCGGAGATGGCGAGATAGAGCGCAAGAAAGATAAATTCCGCCAGGGCGCTTCGAGGATCGCAGTCGTGGAAGATCCCGGGATTGACGCTTGTTTGTTCAAGGAAGTGTTTTTAAGAACCTCGAGCGAAACCAGGGCCCCTCAGAGTTGCACTCACATCTCCTCTATTCCTCGTTAACTCGCACTTAAGAGAGCCTCTGTGGCTTACTCGCAGTGTTTCTCCCTTTATCTCTTTAATCGCCTTCGACTATGGGTCAGAAGGAGATGGTTAGAGTGGGCATAGGAAGATCGTATTATGATCTCCCTAGGCTCATTCTCATTGCATCTTCCTGTACTCTTGTTCTTTGATATTACTTATGCCCACACGCGTAGGGAAGGCAATACTGTTTAACTGTTTTCCCTACTCATGTGTTTTGTGCCTCGACGAGATACTGCTACTGGTGCTTATCTCGTCGACCTACATGTTTCTGAAGCACTCAATTCATTTGTAATCTTAGTCTAGCTACATTTGTACAACAGGTAATAGGCTGGTGCTGAATAGGGTTTACTGTAGAACAATAATAACTATTGATTACTTGTCTATATCTTATTCGTTGACAATCTTGAGATTGTAGCTATTCATATAATTCATCAGCCTGTAATGGTCTTACCATTGGACAGTTCTCGGACTCAATTACGATGAATTGGGCTAGCCTGCCTATGCAACTTGCGGTCACCAGATGCGTTTTTGTGCCGTTTAAGGGAACAAGCAGTGCATAGGTTCGCTGGAAAAACAAATAGCGCCTCTTTTGCGTTCCATTCTTACGGCTATATAAAAATTTAAATTGCTAGTCAGAAGCACCAGATTCCCTGACCTTAAGATCCGTACAGATGCCAATCGATTGTTCATGAGTTGAGATAATCAATTACTCTCGGATCCACTGACAGGCAGTCGACGAATCAGGTGTCCTCCGAGCGACCGCATACGTTCGCGGGAGGCACTTGAAAGTTTTAGAATTTCTTGGCAAAAAAGACAGAAAGAAGGTAGTTGAGAAAACGGAGAGATTGTATTGGACGTTGCGACCTTTGCTTCTGAGCGAAGGACCCTACGCTGTACAACTCTGGTCTGTAAGTAGTCCATGTAGTAGTACATGTATTTGCACATGCTGATGTACGAGGAACAGCGATACATAAGGGGATATAGCAAAATAAACTGTGAAGCGTGTATCTGCTCTATGGAGATGGGTCCCTTGTTATCCCCTGCTCTACGTGTAGCGCCTCTCCCCGTAAGGCTGGGGTTGTTCGCCAGCTTAAAAGTGCCCAAGGCTCATGCCTTGCATTGCCTGTGCCACATCCCACAAGTCTTCCGCGTCGGACGCGTCTCGGGCCACAGCGTCCGGGTCTGCGGTCCAAAATAACAGAGACTCAGAAGGTTCTGGAGAAGTGATGAAGTGAGATGGTAAAACCAAGTCCTCTTCATCAATTTCCGGCAATTCGATGCAAAAGTTCTTCCGAAGAGGCGGACACACAAAGTCGGCTTCCAGCTGAGCAATCTCGGGGGAAGCTATGCCCCAGCATAGAGCTGTTAAGCTGTCGGCTGTGGCGCTATGCTGAGAGGCGTCACGGTGACTCTGAGTAGGATGCTCTTCGAGGTATTTTGCCGCGTTGCTGTGGTTCTTCAAGTTGTGTGGCGGAGGGAGGCGCTCGTTAGTTGTGAAGTAGAAGCCTGAGGGAGAGGGGCTCAACGCTGTCCGTGGGGATAAGGGCCCCACTGGACTGGTCGGAACCATAGCAGAGAGGGTTGCGTGGACAGACCCTCTTCGTTCGGGAGCATAGGTGCTGCTGCTCCCGATGCTATCAGGAATGGTGATGCGTGGAATCATGAGGCTGGGGCGTCGGGTGGCGCTGGTCACTGCGACCTGGGCTTTCAACGCCCTTGAGAGATTCGAGGTTTTCACAACTTGGGTCATTGTTTGGGGTGTGCGAGAGTTGTGTCTGGAGTGTGTAATGGTTAAGCTGCGGTGGGTACTAAGTAGTAGGTGGCGGGAGGAAAACTTTGTGATGTGTGGACTTTAACCGACTCGCCTTTAATACCCTTTTCTAGGCCAAAACAGTAGCGTAATTGGGTGGGGCGCAGATATGGACTCAAAGCGTGTTGTACAATTGTGTTGCATTAGGAACAGGAGCACACAGCTTATCCTCACGACGACTATACATGTGGAATGCGGAAGAGGCGCCTTAGGCGATGCTGAGTTGCATTGTCCTTCGCCGAATGTGGGATACCCTCATGGTTAGATATTGTAGTCGATTTCTGGTGATTTGGGCTATGGGATGAGATGAACGAGATCAGGAGTACTAAACGAAGTGAGCCTCAAAACAAGCAAGGCTACGGGTATAGGCAACTAACAACTAGGTACAAACGACGTTGACAATAGGGGATCGGAGAAAAGCAGCAGGGATCAATCAAGCAGATTATTCAGACTCTCCCAAGGAGGCAGTCCAAAATTACTGGGCATCCGTCTCCATATCTCGGCTCGACCCCACTCATACGACTCATTCGCCACAGCCGAGCACCTATCACACATCCCTCTCGTGAACGTATTTGGCGAGGGTGTCTTCCTCAAACCGGTCAATTTGGGAGTCGGTACTGTGAGTTGATCCTTTATTTTCATCCGCAGGCGCTCGCATTTCTGTGGCGAAAAACACCCCAGGGGTTCGTTATTTAGCCACCCGAATGCTATCCATTGGGTGAACAAGAGCTTGTCAAAGGCCGTGACGGAGAGGTGTTGGTCTTCTGGTGATAGTATCGCGATTGTGCCATCTGGTCGGGGTACGCCAAAGAAGATGTTCTCGAGGTCTTTTGTCTCGTGAAGGTGATGCAACCAGCTGTAGAAGGCGATGGGGATGGGCGAGAATATATTGAGTTCGCGGCACAAGTTGATGCAATCGATGTAGTTGCTGGGATGGTATTTAATGTGAACGACCCGGCGATCCCATTTCTCCAGCGTGTTGGGGAATTCGGCAGTCAAAATGCGGAGGGCGCGTTGATAGATTTCTTTCATTTCGTATTTACGTCCTAATCGAAGCCATGCGGCAATTTCGGCGAATTCGCGCTTAGATTTGGTTGACCTGGGAATGAAACTGGTAAACAACCGATCGAATGTTGAGCACAAGAGAAAGCCGAAGAGAGGTGAACCCTCGAGGGCATAGAGACCCAGAGAGAAGAGTAAAAGACGGATCAGAGAAGTTCGTCACTGTCACTCACGGATCATAAATTGCCCTCAATAAGTATTCCACATCTTGCGCCCGGTCCGTCAAAAATACGACAGGACATTGTTCCAGCGTCGTCTCTACATTAGGACTCCCATTTACGAACATGTTTGCAAGGACCCTTGATTGGTGGGATAGCAGACTGGCGTGAACACGAAATCGAAGGCTTTCCGCTTGGAGTATGACACTTCCATCGGAATACCAAATCTGGGAATGGACGATTTCGTGCGAGGAAAAGCTGCTCTTGCTGGAGAAGACGCCTGGCACCATCATTACTCTGGTAGACGCTTGGGCTGTGTTTGAGGGGAGCTGGGGTCGAACGAAGAAAATAGTTGACCTACAACACAACAGGTTCTACTGAACACAAGAGAGAAGGTGAGGTGTGGGGACGAGTATGTGCGCCTCCCGTGCGGTGCGTCAGCTTGCTGCTGCTGGAGTGTGGGGGCAGCGGGGTTGAGGCCCTGGACGCAGACAACACAAAGCCATCGCACAGGAGCAGACAAACCCAAGACCACCTCGAGCGCCCATTACGCCAAGCCGTAAACAGAGCCAAATATAGACCGGCAATGGCCGGACGTGCCTGATGACCGACCGGGATCATGAAGTCATTGGTCAGCCACCAAATATACTTCCAACTCAACACCCGTGAGCTGCGAAAGAAACACCTGGCCATGACGAGCATGCGTGCTGTTCTGATCAAGGACGGGAAGGGTCCAGTAGAGAATCTGTATCTTGGGGAGACTGATAGACCTGTCCTGAAGACAGGAGAGGTGCTCGTCAAGGTATTGCCAACTTTGTCGCATCGAATGTTGCTAACGGCTGCATCACATGGCTTTATAGATAAAGGCTTTTGGTCTCAATCGCATGGATATTTCCCAACGCGAGGGCAGATACCCCCCACCTCCAGGGTCATCAACCGTCCTCGGCGTCGAGTTCTCAGGGCACATATCCGAAATCGGCTCAGAAGTCACAAACTGGAAAATCGGAGACGAGGTCCTTGGACTCGCTGGAGGGGTCAGTATCAGTACCAGCCCTGAACATCCTGACGAGAACTTGTGCAGGGGGCATACGCCGAGTATATTGCTGTACCCTCAGCAAATCTCCTGTCCAAACCAAAAGACCTATCGTGGGTAGAGGCAGCCAGTATCCCTGAGAACTTTCTCACTGGTAAGCCTTTCTTTGGACAATCTGATCAAGCCAACGGGTATCTTACGTCAATAGCTTTTCAAGCTCTCGTCCTCATCAGCGAAATAGGTAAAGGAAACGACATATTGATCCATGCAGGGGCGTCTGGCGTCGGCGTCGCTGCCATCCAGCTATCTCGTGTTTATGGAGCGTGAGTGATTTGCTTGTTGCTGAACCTTGAGATATGATTCAAATGCCTTCTCAGTCGCCATGTTATTGCCACAGCGTCCACGAAAGAGAAACTTGACTGGCTCCTTAGTCTGCACAATGGCGCTACTAATGTGGCAAACTACAGAACTGAAGATTTCTCTGCTGTGGTCAAACAGGTAACAGATAACAAGGGAGTTGACATCGTCATCGACTTCGTTGGACAGAGTCACTGGGAGAAAAACATAGACTCTCTGGCAATAGACGGGCGAATGGTCATGTTAGCATTGCTGAGCGGTAAGGAACCTGTTGTTTTATCCATTTAACTGAGACTGATCATATACTCTGTGTAGGCTCGACATTGCCGTCATTCAATCTTGCCCCTATCCTTTACAAGCGATTGCGCATTCAAGGCTCGACGCTTCGATCCCGAAGTTTAGAATATCAAGCAGAACTGATTAAGCGGTAAATACAGTAGCTCTCCTGATCCCAAAAAGGTCCACATGATTTCTTTCAGATTTGGTAGCGAAGTACTTCACAATATCACAGGCTCGAATGGCAATGGTGCCATCAGAACCTACATACACAAGGTACGTGTCTTTCTTGCTTTTACTACCAGACCTAAACTGCGCCGCACAGGTTTACCCCTGGACAGAAATACAAGACGCTCATCGGGAGATGGAAGCCAACAAAAACAGGTGAGCCGGGCATGGAGTCGACCACGCCCTAATATTGACCCCTTGCAGCGGGAAAATAGTTGTAGAAGTCGAATGAAGGTGTTAACTTGGTTGCAACCTCGTTGTTTGCATAGCCACAGTTCCCTTAATCAGATAGTGGAATTATTACTGTGCGCCGCTATGCCTCGTTTTTTGATGGGAGCCTCATTACCGCCTTGGATGCGGGATTTGGTTCGCGCTGCGTGAGTACTGCTACGACAACTCTCGGGGGTCGTCAAAGCGAGGATTGTACTAGCGAAATCATGCGTCGGCACCGCATTCATCTTCTTCGAAGCGCTGAGCATTATCCACAGACTCGCGCCTTGTTCTACTAACGCAAGGAATGCGCCCTCAAGACAAGATTATTCTAGTGAGTTCGAAGAAGGTCGTGCACTACGCCTCTCGTCGCTTTGACTTTGAGTCTCAACTTTCTTCGTATCCTTTGTATCTACTGGACGGATTGATGCCTAGGGAGGGGCTCAATGTCTAGGCGCCTCTACAGCGCCTTTTCGTGCGCGAGTTGCAGTAGGGTCCTCAAAGGCGCACAGCCTATTTCCGACCTATCCGGTGCCGGGAGCTGTAGCGCGCACACTAATTGAGGTTGGCGTGTGTATCTCACATCGTATCTCAGAGCCTGCAGGCTCTCAATATATATAGCATTTAAGTTGTCTGGATGAGTCTCAACAATCTACTACTCGCTTTCAAGTCTAAACGCCTCTAGATCTACAACTATGCTTTACAACCTCGAACTCAACACCGATTACAACGACAACTTGCTCCTCTCGAGCGGGGTATATGGGTATCAAGGCACTCAGCCTCAGCCTCAGACTTTCGAATTCGCCGATGCTTCTTACTGGAATGGCTATCAGCTTTGGGATCAAAATGATATGTCACCCTGGTCCGACTTTCATTCTTGGAATTGGCAGAATGATCTTGTGTACCCACCACTCTACGCGACGGGGGAACTACCTGTGGTCCCTCAAAGGGCTGGGTATAACGCTTGTGATAATTATGGCTTCGACGCGAACGCGAATGCTGGTCTTGTCTCGACGACATAGTAAGTACCATTGAGTAAAGACCAACGGATATAGCGCTAAATTTGATGTCCTCAGTAATACAGGAAATATGCTCTCAAATTCAGGCGTCGCTGCAGAGGCTTATGGATATGGAGACAATGTAAATGCTACTGGATATGGATTGCCGTACAACGCGAATGCGAATTCTATGTTGCCAGTGATCCCTGCGACAACTACACCGAACGGAAACAACTGGAATCTACGCGCTACACAAAGCAGCACTAGCCAACGCAACTTAAGGAACAAGAACCCCAAGTCGCGGAGCACCCTCTCACGGGCACTCGTCCTGCCAACCAAGCCAGCGGCATCCAATAACCGTGGCACACACCGTGCGGCAGTCCGGGCAGTCTCACCGAGCTCGAGGTCGAGGTCGTGGTCGTCGAACTCGCGAAACACCCCGGCGCGTCACGAGGCCACGATTATGGGCGCGCGTGACAGGGACTTTGCGCGGACGATGGATGGGTGCCCCGAGTGTGGCGTCGCCGCGGGGGGGATGCGGTTGACGGACTTTCAGAGGCATCTGAGGACCCATTGCCCGGAGAAAGTCGGCTGTCTGGGGAGGCTGGTTGGTGTGGATGTGGATGTGGATCCGGGGGGCTTGGGGAGGAGTGGTGGGAGTGGGAGTAGGGGGGTGAGGGTGAGGGTGAGGGTGGGAGGGTGTGGGGCGGTGTTTTCGAGGAAGGATGGGTTGAAGAGACATTTATTGCATTCCGAGGATTGTTTGCCGGATGCGGAGATGTTTCCTGGGCTTGAAGACGAGGCTAGGAAGAGGTTGGCCAAGATGATGGGCGCGTTTGGATGACAATAGTTGGGTGGAGTAGCAGCGTCTTGGTGGATGCCATTGTCTTTTTGTTTCGGTCGCGATATGCATGTACTTGAGTATGTAATTAGTTTTAGTATTTGCCTTTAATATCTCCGAATAGAAGTTGGTTCGTTCTGAACGATGATATAGCGAGAAAAAACGATGCCCGAGATCATCATCGAGTCCAAGCATCAGGCCAGGGCGTGCTCAAATCAGCATTGAAACTTGACATCTATCGTAGATGTCGACCGGGAATCCTCGCACATACCCACCCCGACGCTGGGCATCACGACCAGTCAGCTCTCCCTCTGAATACATTATTATGCTCACCTCCGCTGCACATGATTCACGGTGTGGCAATCCACGGCCCGTGGACGGCGACGTCATCTTTATTGTCAACGTTAGTAAAGCACCCGTGTCACTTGAACTGGGGCACTTCAAAACAACATCCTATTCGGAGGAAAGAACATGCATATCACCGCGGAGTCTGTTACATGTACGGTTTTGGGATTGCTCACTGTCATTTGTCATTGATATTAATATTAATGTTCTCGGGGCAATCAACGTGCCAGCGAGCGATATCTCACCTTGATTAGTCGACCTTGAATGACACGACAAGGCTTCGAGGACTTGGAGAGGTATCCAAAAACGTCCGTGGCAGCTGACCTGACTGGGGTAGCAAGTGAATGAATGTGACTATAAGCTTCTTGGACGCGATACGCGATATTTCCGAGTTCATGCATGACTGGCCTTTGTACACTGAGTGTCCAACGAGGGATAATTTGCTTATTATCGTACTGATATAATATTCAGCAATACATTAAAGCGTCCGATATTCTTGGTCCATTTACGAATGATAAATCAAAAGAAAACACAAGCCCAAGCCTAAGAAAACTGATTCATTCAATTCTAGAATCCCATAACCATAATTGAACGAGAGTATACGAATACGAGTGGGACTTTAGGGGGGCCGAAAGAAATCTTGAAAATAAGGTTACTGTACAGGAAACGAGAGCGAGAATGAGGGCGATAGCAATTCGATAGCAACAGGATAAAGGGAATATTGTGTATTGGGGCGACCGGAGCCCGGGAGAACGGAAGGGTAACACATGTGTCGGTGTCGGGGGTAGGTTGGCGTTTGAATTTTGATGGATTAAAAAGAACCGCAAAGGCGTGATGACTCTGGTGATGAATCGAGAGACAGTCGAGCCCCTCTGCAGAGTCTGCCAGTGGGTCTCAAAAGGCGATTTCAGTGTGTGTGCGGGTTAGTCGTCCACCTCGACGTCCAGTGATAGCCGTTCGACGCATAGTTTAGCCACCACGTCTGCATCGATTGGGATATCGTTTCCTTGGAACCCTGCGGGGTATCTGGGCGTTGGAACGCCGGGGCTGGTAAAGTACCTATTTATAGGTTGAATCATAGGCGTTGGTGAAAATTCAAACGCAATACTTACTCCGACCCCCAGAAACCGTAATGTACCATACCCATAGCACGAGTGGTATATTCGTAGTCATGTGCAAAACCACCAGGGATGAAGAACTCCATAACTGTTGATCGCGGGGAGGGCTTCATCCACAATAGGGAGGTCAAACCATTCCCGTGTACACCCATGAGAATCTGTATCAAGGCATATCTGGGTTGAGACACCTTGAAAGAACGCAGAATAGCATTCTGTCACTCACCGTGGTTTTTGCGGCCAGTCTAATTTGCTCGTCTCGAGTCATTCTCTCCGCCGAAACGATGTTGACCTCGTAGCCATACTTGTCCCTCAACCCTTCCAGGGCCGCAACCAACCTTTCGTGGTCTTCCTGCTTCAACATTCTTCGTCCCCATGCCTGTCTTGAGATGTATGTTATCACGGGTTTGCCCAGTGTCCCACCGCCGATATCCACATCCCATCCAGCGACCATCTCCAGAACATTCTTCCTGATTGTCATCCACCAATTGGCAGCATTGCCTGGTAAAGCGAAAGCGGAAGACGCCGTTCTCTGGTATCTAGCAAAATTGTAGCTCATCATTGCAGCTGAGCGATCTGCCAAGACGACTCTGTCGAGGACGAAGGGGGTGGAAAGAGATGCACGGTCGTTCCAGTCGTCTTTGAATTCCATGGTCAATCCTGGGATGGTTGAACGGACCACGAGCTGATTCATGGATGCGTAATCTCGCCAGTGGGCCGCATCGAGGTGGTTGAAAATGAGGCGACGGACGGAGGGAAGGGTTGTGTTTCCGAATGCGGTGATGTACGGATCGAGAGATGAATAGGTCCGCCAGAGACCGAACCAGAGCTCTGCGGACCAATGATAGTAATGGGTGATACTGCGGCAAGGGACGCATGGTGAGACTTCACAAGTAGCACACTCGTGTACGACAACTTACAATTGCGGAGGGTCGTTAACGAGGAACTGTCAAGGAGTTAAGTGAGTGAGCCCCGAGAACTGAACTTGGGAGGTAGTCGAACGTACGTTAACACCATCCAACTTTTGAGCGCCTGTTCCAAATAGCGTCTTGGCTTCCTTGGTGCTTACAACCCTGATATCGTCCTCGTTGGGCAGCCTAGCAGCCTCTGCTGCAGGTCCATTCTCTATGAAGAGTGCTTTGGAATAGATGAATTGCACGTCAGGTATCTTTCGGGGTTCGTCTGTGACAATATAAATGACGCCGTTCAAGAAATATAAATTGTCGAAGATGGTCCACCCTAGTAAGGAATTGCGTTAGTCAAGGAAAAATACACTGGTTGGCCACAACGAACCTGGTACGTGCGCCAGTACGCGTGTGGGAGGAACTGTCCCTCCTGTCCCCCAGGCTACCCGAATATCCAAATTTCTGGGTTCGTCGAGCACCAGCCCACTCTCGCCCCAGAGCCAGATATCCTCTTCACTCCTACTCCCTTGAGCTTCATCTCCCGTGTCAAACGCCTCCCTCACAACATCGTCGCCATGACCATCTCCTGGGTGGAAATGCGGGTGAGGCGGGACCGCATTTTCAGTCCCAAGATGCTGCAGCGCGTCTTTAGAGTCCAACTCCCTCCGGCCAAATGTTGAAAACAGGAAAATGAGAAGTATGGCGAGTATCACCACTTCTCGTCTTGTCGGGACGGCAGCGTGAAAATTGCCCATTGCTGCACCTGCCGACGTCAAGCTCTGAGATGGCTTTCAGCTGTTCTAGCCTGAGCTAGTTCCAAGATGTTTGATAGTTTACAGAGAAAAGAGCGATAAAGGAGTGGAGGAGGTGAATGTGAAATGAGAACGCGATTCTAACCAGAGGGGAATTGTTGTCACGCCCGTCACAGACGTGACAATGCGGCCCTGGATCTGCCGGCGGTTGGCTCGACGTCATCTTTGACGTCTGCGCATCGGCGCGCCCCCGCGAGCACGGATCCAATTGTGACGGGTTGCCCGCCACCACAACGCTCGGGGAGTCGAAAAACGGCCAGGGAGACGCCGCAGCTCGCCAAATGTCGCTCCAGTCGAAGCACCCAGCCGCGATGAGACGTCTCGCGGTAGCCTAATCGCCATAGATCTGACAAACTTGGTAGAAGCAGTCACAGACTCAAGGAGTCACGCATCCTTTTACGACCTGCCCCCAGTGGGTCTAGTGACTTGGTGATTCCACCGGGAAGCGAGATAAAACTGGACGTCTTGCACCCCGACCACCAACTCATACATGACTAGCCAGGAGGGCTCTCGGCGGTCTTCTCCTACCCCAATATCACCTCCGCCCACCTCTTTTGTCTATCCTATAAAATCCTTGCTGTCTGGCAGAGTACAACCCGCGGAGGAGGACGCAGAAAAACCGCGATCGCATTCGCCAAAATCATCGTCAGACAATGTAGCCACCACTCCATCTGCGTCGGAGGATCAAACGGGGACCACGGGCAACGAGTCTCATCTGCATCCAGCGCGACCTAGGGAAGCGGCAGAGGCGGATCCCACGAAACCCGACGAGAGTCCACTCAAGCTACCTTTTAGACCACAGAATATAAACTTGGCTCCACAGGCTCTCGTAGTCTCTCATTCTCAACCCCCCAGTCCATCTGCATTACTACCCAACTATCGACACTATCCAGCGGAGGACAGAGGAAATGCTACTTTTATCAGCAATCCAGCGATTTCGGATGCCTTGCAGGCACCCGAATTGGTGCCCTCTGGCTATATAGCTCAGGCTCTGGTAGCATCTCCTCCGGTTTTTGAACCATATTCTACTAGTTCCGGCGCAGCCTTTTCATCATCTAAACCTTGGGACAGCGACCTTCAGCAACTATCCTACCGCCTCTCGGAATATGGCATTGTCCATTTACCACCACTGCCCCTCAATCTTCCCCGGGCCTCGCCCGACTCAGAAATACCGGATAACATATGTAAGTTTCACAACAAATTTGACATTGAATAACCTCGAATGACCTTACGCCCAGCCGAGGAATCGGAATACTCTTCGCTGGACGAGGAGTCAAATACCAACAGCGCAACGGAGCCAACAAGCGTCGCTGAAGAGGAGAAACCTTTGGTTACTTTTCGCTACACTTATGCTCAGGATGAGCACGGCAATCATGTCGTTCTAGGTCGGGAAGGAAAGCTACAGCGCTGCGAGGACGAAGTGAGTGCTTCATGTCCCTACTCTTTGTCGCTCCACGCTGATTTTGAGCGTGGTAAGCCGATCCGGACGCCTGGCGCCATACAGGGATTCGGTGTGCTAGTCGTCGTTGAAGAGAAGGAGGACATGCTTCCCGTTCGTCAAGTCTCTGAGGTAAGAGAAGCCATAGGGCAATTCTCTTTTTAACTAAATCAATCAACCCAAGAACGCTACAGAAATTTTAGGATTATCGCCAAACTACCTCTTCTCCCTCGAATGCTTTACGGATATTTTGTCGGATTCCCAAGCCGGTTTGCTTTGGGACAATATACAGTGCCTCCCGGAGCTAGGGAGTCCTGGTGATTATCAAGATGCTCCGGATAGTCCTTCTGTGTTCCTGTTGTCGGGTTTCGGAGAATCGGGAAGCGCGCTAGCAGGCCAGCCAAGGGATGATATGGACCGCCGGAAGTGGGCGTGCTGGTGCGCCATTCACAGGCCAGCTTCGCACAACGCAATCTCCGGGAGACCTCTCATAATCATCGAGCTTGAACTCGAAATAGATCGTCTCAACCCTCTATACCCAGCACAAATGTTTGCGGGCACTCCGTTGTCCGAAACTGGGCCGCTCTCGCCGCCGAGCTCGAATGCGATCTCTCCGAACAGTTCTCCGGGTAATATACCTGAGAGGGAAGATGTCACGGAACAGTATGGTACAATTGCGGAGCCTCTTTCGCCTCCTACGTCTGTGCCTGCTAACCCTCCTCCTCCGAGTTTCTCTCGCCTGTCGTCTATTTTCTGGGAGACATCTGAGAGTTCTCCTCATTCAATTGATGCATGGAGTCCTATCGCGATGGAGGACATTGTGCAAAGCACAACGAGTTATTCCAAACCTCTCGCGGCGCTCGAACGGATACGGAAAATGGCCCAGCGAACGGAAGAGGCGAGCGATAGCCACTC
This sequence comes from Volvariella volvacea V23, assembly GCA_000349905.1. Taxonomy (NCBI): domain Eukaryota; kingdom Fungi; phylum Basidiomycota; class Agaricomycetes; order Agaricales; family Pluteaceae; genus Volvariella; species Volvariella volvacea. The sequence goes on from KB722753.1 coordinate 500,867, forward strand.
AAGAAGGTCAAGGCGGAGGAAAGGCGGCGCGACGTCCTCCAGCACGGGAGTCGACACGATGCAGGTGCTCGCTGTTATGACGCAGATTAATACGCAGCTCGGCGAGCCGCAGGATTTGGAGTCGTTGCTAAAGGCCGTCGTGGGGATCATGAAGGACTTGACGCAGTTCCACCGGGTCATGGTGTACCAGTTTGACGAGGCCTGGAACGGGAAGGTGGTGGCGGAGTTGGTGGACTGGAGCAAGACGCATGATTTGTATAGGGGGCTGCATTTTCCGGCTGGGGATATACCTGCTCAGGTTTGTGTGTCTCTTTTTTTTTGGGGGGGTGTTGAGTGGCTTGGGCGGCTTACTTTGGCGGTTGTGATTAGGCACGGGCGTTGTATGCTATTAGTAAGGGGCTGGTTTCGCGTGTTGGGCGAAGTGCTGAGTGTTTTTTGTTGTAGACCAGGTTCGAATTTTGTATGATCGTGGGCTTCCTACTGCGCGGCTTGTTGTGAGACGGGCAGAGGATTTGGATCCACCGTTGGTGCGTTGTACAGACTCAATCCTTGCCGTATTGACTGAGAGATACTTGTAGGATATGACACATTCTTATCTGCGCGCAATGAGTCCGATTCACCTCAAGTGTAGGTTCATTAATGCTTATTTTGTGGTGTTCAGACTGAAGCTCATCCTAGACCTCGAGAATATGGACGTGCGTGCTTCAATGTCTGTGGTACGTTACGCGTTTCTTGCTGCTTTCGCCTTGGCTGATAGGCACTATAGTCGATAATGGCATTCGGTCAGCTCTGGGGCCTCATTTCGTGTCATTCGTATGGACCGCATGGCATGAGAGTGCCATTCCCTGTCCGACAGATGTTGCGGCTCGTCAGTCAGGCCGTCTCGAGGAACATTGAAAGGCTCAGTTATTCGCAGCGCTTGCAGACCAGAAAACTCGTAAGCATCCCGAAATGAAGTAGTTCTTGGTTTTCTGACAGGTTCTAGATAAATACCATGCTCTCAGACCGACATCCAGTACGTTGTATCACCTAATTTTCAGCCATGTTAAGCCTCTTATCACTAGGCAGTCCGGGTACATTGTCAGCGATGGGGACGAGCTTCTCAATATCTTTGATGCTGATTTTGGCATTCTTGTTGTTGGGGAAGGCGCGAAGATTATGGGAACCGATCAGCATGGACAAGAGATACTGCTTGTGGCGGAGTACCTTCGGTTCAAGAAATACCGCACTATCAGAGTCTCGCAGGCGTTGTCGGATGACTTTCCTGATCTCAAGTTCTCGTCGGGTGGGTATTTGCTTAATTGGTCGTGCTCCCCCACTGGTGCTGATTTTTCTTGCTTCTGATTATCAGTAGGCATTGATGTTGTAGCAGGGCTGCTGTATGTGCCCCTATCCAACACTGGAAAGGATTTTATCGTCTTCTTGAGGAAGGGACAGATACGTAATGTGCATTGGGCTGGTAAACCCCAAAAGGAGAGCAAGGGCTCGCTGGAGCCGAGGAAGTCGTTCAAGATATGGTCTGAGACGGTTGCAGGGAGGTGTAGAGTGTGGACGGATGACCAGCTTGAGACTGCGGGAGTGTTGGCGCTGGTTTATGGGAAGGTGATTCGTGTTGTTGGTTGATGGGCGTGGAATTTGGTTGCTGACGGTTTAAGAATGCAGTTTATTGAAGTGTGGAGGCAGAAGGAGTCTGCTTTGCGGGCGAGCAGGTTGACCAATATATTGCTAACTAATGCGAGTCATGACGGTAGGTCCAATGCTTTATCTTTTAGTTGACCACTGAACATTCCGCCACTACGTAGTCCGCACACCTCTTAATCAGATCATAAAGTAAGTCGATCCGTACTGCATCTCCAGTATCGCGAAATTCACTGGACCTTCCAGCTACTTAGAGCTTGCTTTGAATGGGCCGTTAGATGAAGAAACTAGAAACAACCTAGCTCAGTCACACTCGTCTTCAAAGGTTTGTGTGCTCTACTTGTTACGTACATAATGCGAATAACGACTATAGAGTTTGCTATTCACCATCAACGACCTCTTGGTAAGTAAGCTTATGTATGTAAAGGAACTCTAATCTAAACTGTACCAGGATCTCACGCGGCTAGAGAGCGGAAACGAACTTTCGGTGAACGACCCCTTTGATCTACCTCACGCTATAAATCAATCCGTCACATTATACAAGAGCGAGGCTGAGCGTCGCAATATTCGATTCAATGTCAACTTGAATGGAAGCCCGCGTATAGTGGTTGGGGATGCAAAGAAGATACGGGCGGTGGTCCAGAACTTGACCGCCAATGCTTGTACGCCCGGTTGTCATTGGCTAATCTCGGCGCTGTTGGTTGACTGAAGATATATAGTGAAGTTTACGACGGAGGGGTTCGTCAATGTATCGTGCAGCAAGTTTGAGGAGCCGGAAGGACTTCGTGGGCCAGGCGAGGTTGCAGTGGAGATTGTGGTGGAGGACACCGGGAGTGGGATGCCTCCGGAAAAGCTGGAAAGGATCTTTCGAGAATTGGAAGAGGTTGATTTTATCAGCGAGGGTAAGGCCATTGGTGATTCGGCCCCCGGAATTGGTGAGTTTCGGTTTGCGACTCTTGGTGATGAGGTTTGCCTCATCCAGTCTGTAGGGCTTGGGCTTGCTGTTGTCGCACGCATGATGGGACAGATGAATGGACAACTTAGAGTCGAATCGCAGGTCGATAAAGGTACCAAGTTTTCCTGCTTCATTCCACTGTCTTTACCACAGGCTGGCGATGATCAGCTGCTGGCCGCGTCTGCTCCCGATGGTTCCCGTAGTCAGGCTCGATCAAGAAGCGGGAGCGCAAGCTCGAAGAAGAGTGCACTGGACCATCTTGTCGATGCTCTGTCCGGAGGCCATTTGGACTCGAGATCGTCGGGCAGTTGGAATCCTTCTCATCATAGTCACCGCGATGACCCTGGAGGTGGGTTGAGCGTGGAGGCGTCTGTTCAACCTGTATCGCACGCGTCAAGTTTGCGCATTCAGAATGACAATTTGGAGACGAGTAACGCGAGCCAGGAAGCGGGGCAAGGCCAACATCATCAAAGTACACAACAGCTGTTTCAGTCTCGAAGTCGTAGACAACAACCCTCCGCTCAGCGTATCAAGTCACCACCTCCCAGGAGAGTTTCATCGGACACCAAGGGTGCGGATGCGTTGAGAATCTTGATCGTTGAGGTAAATGGGCTCTGTTGATTCCGCGGAGCTGGCATTTTGACGTACGTTCGTTATTCAAGGACAACGACGTCAACAGGGCGATACTTGCCAAACGACTGAAGATAAGCGGGCATGACGTGGTGGGCACGACTAATGGACAAGAAGGCTTAGACAAGGTGATATCCGACCGAGCGTTTGATGCGATTTTAATGGATATCCAGTGAGTTGTTTCGCTATCCATCGAGGAGAGTTTGCTTAGCACACGCTATTTTTTTTTGCCTGTGTGAGTAGGATGCCGATTCTCAATGGATTCGAAGCCGCTCAAAAAATTCGGGAATTTGAAAAGGCCAATCCACTGCCGTCAGGATCTACGTCCACGGCTTCTGGCAGTGGTGCCACGCCATCTTATGCTATCCACGGACATATACCCATTTTCGCCGTCTCGGCGTCTCTCAAGGAGAGCCAGAGGGAAGAGATGATAGACTACGGCATGGATGGGTGGATTCTGAAGCCGATTGATTTCAAGAGGCTCAAGGAGATTTTGGGGGGTATAATGGATCTGGGGATGAAACAAAAGTGTTTGTATGTGCAAGGGTGTAACTGGGAGATTGGTGGGTGGCTCGTGTGATGTACGAGGTGGTGCAACATCTATGCCGTGTCGTATGGTGTTATGAGTTTATAATTTTTGTTGGGATTTTGGGGTGTATTGGATATTCGCATTCGCATATGGTATCTAGGGTACAGGTACAAGGGGTAGTCTATCTAGAGTCTTCTGATACAATTTAGGGAAACACGATATTGAAATACCAAGATCAACTGTCAGCAGGGTTGGGGTCAAATGTGTGCGACTGCTCTTAAGAATCTCTCGACCACAGCTCTTCCTTTCTGGAAGTTGACAAGCGATATTCGTTCGTTTGGTAAGTGTGCTTGGTCCTACGTTGTCGTCATAAGCATGCATGAGGGAGTGAGTATCAAAGATAAGAACGTACCGAGCTTTGTCCCATGGGTAAATGAAGAGCATGACATCCAAACTCCTTTTCTAGCCATGGAACAGAAGGTATCGACTGAAACAAACAAGCGCAATCCACTAAGCCAGCTTCTTGCAGGAAAGTGAGGTAGCAGCGCTTACCCCTCCTTCACGTATCCTCAAAGGTTCCATGTTCCATTCTTCTCTGACGGCGTTTTCGAGCGCCTTGAACCATGGATCGTCGAGTTGGCCCAGCCACCAGTCCGCTGTATGGTCCACGACGACCTATTTGGTTGTAGAGTTCGGGTTTATGTTATGAGCAGGTATATAGAGAGCATGAATAAACGTACGTGTAATTTATTAGATGACTCCAACCCCGCAAAGGATTGCTCTAAATGACCTTGCAGTGATTTAACGATGGTGTCTAGATCCTGGTCCGGGACTATTCGTAGAGAGATTTGCGCTTTGACGGTTCCTGGTATAACGGTCGAATCTGTTGCGGGAAAGGTAGGTCAGACGTCATGGTGGAGAAAGGGATTGATACTGTTAGTAGAGTGGATAGGTGGGGGTACAATGCCACTCACTCTGAGGACCGGAGATCTCGATGGTGTGAACCGTCAAGCTCGGTTCCCTCCATTTCGAGGAAAGAGACGAGGCGGGTCGTTGGGTGACTTTGGAGAGGAGCTCGTAGTTGTTCATTTCTTCTTCTGTCGGTGGTCTGACGCTGTCGTCTGCACACACACATACGCACATGCGCGCGAAGGTAAGATTGACTGAAAGGAGAAGGGAGGGAAGGACGTACAGAATCCTGGAACGAGGACTCTGCGTTCGTTGTCTGACAAGGTCGCCAACAGCTTGATCCTAAAGAAAATAAATCCCTTTCAAAGCTATATGTAGTTTGATAAGTGTCACTCACATATCATACATAGGTTCCTCAACCGCACCACCTTCCACACCGGAGTGCAAATCCGGGAGACTGCTCGAAATCTAAATCACCACATCGATGAATACCAAGGAACTTGATAGAAATATGTCTCGTGCGTATGCGTACCTCGATTGTGCAATGGACGACACCACGCAGGCCGTACGTGATGCAAGGTCTATCCTCCGCAATCCACGTCGAATTACTGCAATGAAAAGGACAGGGTCAGACACAGTTCAAGTGGCAAAATTAAAAACCGCCCACCTGACGAGTATCGCATCAATATCCCCAATCAAATCCTACCCACACAAATCAACACACAATCCACCCACTATCACGCACAACCACTCACCTTGTGTCTCCTCACACACTCCCCAAACCCGGAGCTCCCGCACTCCTCCTCGCCCTCGACCAGGAACACGACATCGACGCCGACCAGAGCGCGCGCGGCCAGCAGCTCCGCGACGGCAAATGCGACGGCGAGGATGGGGCCCTTGTCGTCCGTCACGCCGCGGCCGTAGAGGCACCCGTTGCGGCCGGTGAGCGTGAAGGGAGGGGTGTGCCACCCGGTTGGAGGGGCGGGGATGACGTCGTAGTGTCTGTATGTGGTGTGAGGATGGTGAGCGAGAGGGAGAAGGAGGAGAGGGCGTACCCGTAGAAGAGGATCCGGCGTTTTGGCTGGTCGCCTTGTGTGGTGCCTGTGAATGTGCCGAGTACCAGTGGGCTCAGTCCCTCCCCGGTGGGTAGCTGGAATGCAATGGTATTGGTGAGTTCGACGTGTGATGACCATGGCATTTCGCGCCAAGAGGGACTTACTAGGAACGTTTGAGCACCCAACTGGCCTAGGCACTTTCTCAGCCAGATCGCGGCCAGGCGGCAGTATTCTCTGCTCGCGGGCTCGCTACTTATGCTTGGTATCGATATGAATTTGGATAGTGCGTATGTCATCGTGTCTGTCGCCACCGAGATGGATAAGATTGGGATTTAAAGCAGGTTAGGGATGAACAACATACGTACCTATTCTGGATTGAGACCCCAAGCCTGGTATAATCTCTCCTCCCTCCTCTCCGTCATCTTCGATTTCGGATGAGTATTCGATTCCTTTAGCGGGTGGTGCGATTTCCCATATCTAGGATAGGCGAAAAGGATCGTGTCAGTTAATGAATGCATGTGCGACTGCGGAGGAGGGTGACGTGGTAAGGGTAATACGGACATACTTTGATGCTGTTATCATTCCCACCCGTGATCAACCTGATATTCGACTTGTCATCTCTATCAACCTTGTTCTTGCTCTCATTTCTGTTCCAGCTGTGGTCTATGATAGATGAGAGAGAAATTCCATTATGCGCGGACCACGAAGCTGTGCAATCGAAGCACTTTGACCATCTCTAGATAGAAAAGTAAGAAACGGTACTGCGGAGGAACTGTTATAAGCAATCAGAACATACCTTTACCCGTCCATCCGCTGAGCAGGTGTAAAGATCCGATTGGAGCAGTGACATGGACAATATATCCACACCCTAGCACGCACACACAACAGCCCGCACGCGATCCAATCAGTCCGTCACTCAAAACTCAAAACTGAACAGCATAACCGTGACCCACCTCTTGGACGATGATGGTCCTGACCAGAGTCTTGGTCTCCAGATCCAACACCTTGACGTACCCATCTTGACAGCCTGCGTACAAGGTGTCGTCTTCGCCGGATATGACGAGGGCGAGGACGGCGCCGTGTTGGCAGTCGAATGTGTGGATCAGCTTGGGTTTGGGTGATTTCTTGGTGCATGCCCATATCTACCCCGGGGACGATAGGCATAAGACACGGAGTGTGTTGGAGTAGATTGGGACGGGTACAGACCTTTACAGATTCGTCTCCGCTTCCGGTCGCGATCCAAACCTCCCCATTCTCCCTCTGCACTTTGGACATGCAGTAGACGTACCCGTAGTGCGCGGAGTCGATGACGTTCTCGGCTGGTATATCGAGGTATCCTTCGGTCGGCATCGGTGAGGATTCGAGATCTGGGTCTGGCGTGCCGCGTCCGCGGTCGCGATTGCGGGATATGTTGTTGTTGGCGTGTATGTCTGCTGGTTTGCGTTCGTATTGGGGGTAGCTGTCGAAGAAGGGGTGTGCTTTGCGTTGGGCGAATGGGAGAGGGGTGGAGGTGCCGGAGGGCGAGGTTGAGAGGTTGTTGGGTGGGGATGTGGATGTGAGGAGGGAGGAGGACGAGGATGAACGGATGAGGGGAGACTTGGCGGTGTCGGAAGCCGGGGGGAAGGTGTACCATTGGAGAGAGGTGTTTTGGCAGCCGACGTAGATTGTTTGGAGGGTTGGGGACCAGGCGAGGGAGAAGAGGTCGCCAGAGGCGGTTTCGAGGTAGGGAGAGAGGACGTAGACTGGTGTGAGGGTTGTCGTGGACCATATCTAGGGGAGGAGTTGGTGAGAGGTCAGTGGATAGGAGGGTGTGGCGCACCCAGACGGTGCTGTCGCCTGGAGGTTGTCGTTGAGTTGGTGGACTGGGAGAAAGAGGGAGCAGACGTACCCGATGCACTGAAAAGCCATTTACGGTCTCGTGCGTATTCCAAAGCTAATACACTTCCTGTATGGCCTCGCAGGGTGGATTTGAGGACAAACGCCTTCTTGTCCCATACCTATCACCTCTGTAAGTGATCATCAGAATCCGGATGGAGGACAAGGCGGACTGAGATGTATTTGCATTGGCTGCCAGAGTAGATGTGCTTCTCATCCACGGCCAGGCTGAGAACGGAACTCTTGTCCCACTCGTTGAGGGTGTGCACGAGCGCAGGCTCGGACGCAGTGGACTTGAGATCGCGGCTCAACGAAGCTGGGGCCATGGCAAGGACAAGGAAGCGAATAATGAAAATTTGTGTCAAAGGGGTGGGTGCTCACGTACGATGCGGAATGGGTGACATCTGGCTTAATGCAGACTGTCTTTGTCCGGGAATAGGACCCTGGATGTCGGTATTGATGGACGAGAGGGCGCTGAACGCGGCCATCGGGGTGTCTGCAGCGATATCGCGCCGATGAAAGTGCGAGGACGAGGTCGGGCTCCCCGCAAAGGGCCTGCGATCTCGTGCTCGGTGATGCCATTGCTTATCTAATCAACGCGCAACACAGTCTGGACGGTGCGCTGACGTAAAAAGCAACGCGCAGTCTGCTGGTGTTCGGTTGCCCAGTTCCAACGAGCACCCGCGATGGCCAGAGGCGTCGTCGAGCGCGAGACTGCAGCATCGCCTGGGCCAGCGTGGACCGTCCTCGGTGAGTTGCCGTCAATGACCCGGAAGCCCCGGCCCGTCGGTCTGACGCACTCAACGCCCACACAGAGCCAAATTGCACGACATCCGAGTCCTCTCCGTCCACAACCACCAGCGACTCCTCATCCATCCAGTTTGTGTCGCAGAGACCTATGCCTGAATCGTCGCCCCAGTCGAGGAAGCGTCGTGGCCAAGCTTCTTTGTCTGGCGGTGCTGGTGAGACTGCGAAAAGACAGCGTGTGGATGCAGGCACTATCGGGAATAGCAACTCAGGTTCAGATTATTTACTTCTTCACCCCACAACTGCCATCGTTATCGTCGCTCTTGTCTTCGGAAGAGATGTACTGAGATATCTATGCAGAATCTTTGTCAAGTGCCCAAAATGCTACTTCGGCGTCGGCGACTCGACGCGTGCTCCGCAAGGACACGAATTCAAGCACCAGCTCCGTCTCCACATCGCAACAAAATGCCCCCTCGGCTTCCTCGGTATCAAGGCGTCTGAATGCACCACAACCGAACGTTGCTACGCACATGCGGAAGAGGAAACGACCAAAGGAGGTAACTCCACCTTCCGATGACGAAATGCAACCCGGGGCTAAGGGCGAGGGCGAGGGCGAGGCTGAAGCAGAAGAGGAACAGGACCAGGATCAGGCTCAGGAGCGCAATGCATCAGATTGGTCGCCGCCGCCTCCCTCCTTGGCGTGGACCAAGTCTCAGAAGCCGGCCTCTGGTTCTAGTGCTGGACTACGCAAAAGTGCGTCTCAGGGTATGTGCTGCGTTCGTTGCATCCGCTTTGCTCGTGAGCCGATCCACCGTCTGAATAGGGAATATCGCTGGCCCGTCGAACCCCAGGAGTAGCACGAGACTAAAGGAGAAGAACGGCAATAACACAAGTGTCGTCGAACGGGCGCTTACTCGTCGTGGTTCGTGTTGCTATTACGCTACGCTGGCTGATGGTTTTTACCTAATTTTGCCCTATAGCGGCTCTCGCCGCGGCACCCTCAGAAACGATTGAATTGACTGATAGCGACAATGCATCTACACGCCTACGAACAAAACCTCGAGCACGAGCACGGCCGTCCGGCTCTGCGTCTACTCCCTCCGTCTCTGCCCCTCCGACAACGTCCAGATCCGCTGCGTCTGCATCTACGAGCAAAGCAAAGGGCAAAACTCATCCGCCTCCACTGAAACCATCGGCAGCACCCAAACCGGATGTCATCGACCTAATCTCTGATGAAGAAGAGCCCGGAGAGGCTGCGAAGGATGCTACAACGGCTAGTCAACGACAGCAACAACCTCCTACTCAACAGCCACCAAAGAAAAAGAGGAAGATCAATCTTCCGAATGGAGGCGAGGGCGAAGCATCTCAGGCCGCTGCTGCTCCACCTCCGCAGAGTGTTTCGCCCATGACGACTCGTAGTAGCGGTAGTGCAGGTGGCTCTACGACAATGTCTACATCTGCATCTGCACCTACATCTACGTCTGTGCCAACGAGAAGGACAGCGCGAAAGTCTACGGGGGGCAGACCTCCACCGCACGTGGTGTGGCAGGTCTCGTCAGTTCGACATCGGCCGCAGGTTCTGCCGTCCAAGCTATCTCGGCCTCGGAGCCAGAGTCAGAGTCAGGCAAAGTCTCCGGATGTTATTGATTTGTCTAATACGACGGATGAGGAGAGTGTAGGGAGTGGTGGTGATGCTGCTGCGAGTGCTAGTGCGGCTACGGCTACGGCTACGGTTAAGACTAGGATTACGGGTGCAAGTGCGAGCACGAGTGGGAGGCAGTTGAGGAATATGGTTCAGGCGTTTGTGGCTGACTCGTCGCCGGTGGAAGCAGGGCCGCAGACGCGAACGAGAGGGCAGGTGAAAGGGAAGGTGAAAGGCAAAGGCAAAGGGCGGGAAAAGGAAAAGGAGACTGAGAAAGAAAAAGAAAAAGAGGGGGAGACTGAGCCTGAAGAGGAGGGTGAAGGTGTGGGTGCGGGTGGGGATGGGTTTGATGGGATTAGGACGAGGGCTCAGAGGAGTCGGCAGTCTCATGCTCATGTGCAAGGCCAAAGTCAAGATCCGTCGCCAGGGCAAGGGGAGGCACCAGCTCGGAGTCGGACACGGGCTCAAGCACAAGCACAAGCACAGGCACAGGCAGAGTCAGCGACGCCGACGAGAGCATCGACGAGGATACAAGCCAAAAAGCAAGGACAGGGACAGGTGTCTCCTGCTCTTAGTCGTACCCGGAGCGGTTCCAGAATTGGCGCTGGTGCTGCAGTGGTTGCGGGAGCTTTGAACCAAGCAAGCCGAGTTAATCGCCCGCGTCCGGGTCAGAGTCCAAGCCAGAGTCAGGGACAGAGAGAGAGCCAGAGTCAAAAGCCGTCGGAAAAGCGTGGGGAGGCGCTGTTTTTGAGTGAGACGGAGAGTGAGGAGGGGAGGGCTGCGCGGCGGCATTCGGTTTTGCAGGCGCAGATGCAGATGCGGAGTGCTGGTGATGGAGCTGTGTTGGAGCCGGAACGAGAGCACGGTGCTGAACCCGCTATTGAACCAGAGCACGACGCCGAGCCGGAGCAAGAGCGGGAGCCGAGTCTTTCGGTGCATGACTATAGTCTGTACCAGTTCTCGGATGACGAGCCCGATCGCGACAAGTCCATGGTGGAGGATTATAAGATGTATTGTTTCACGGATGAGGTTGGAGATGTTCTCAAGAAGAGCCAGGAGATGGTGGAGGCAGAACAAGGTCATTCTGGCGACGGCCCTGGTGCACCATCGCCGCACGAACTGCAGGAGACTGAAAATGTGCCGAGTCCAGAGGTGGCGACGGCGTATGAGAAGGAAGGATCCCTCAATGAGTCCACGGACTATACTAGACCGAGTTCAGGTGCTGCATCAATTCTCGAAGAGTCTAGGGTGCCAACGCCACAACCAGAGACACCAATGTCAGCGTCTTCAAGTGCACCTGTGTTGCAGCGGGCTTTGTCCTCGTCGGTGATGTTGTCCCCCGCACACGAGCCTGATGCTGCTACGGACGAAGCTGCGTTTTCGCCCCGGCAGTTTGTGGCTGATCAGATGGAGCAGGAGAAGGATATTATTGATGCTGCGAGGGTGTCGGTGGGTGTGGATGAGCTAGGGCGATCGCCAGCACCGGTGCCAACTCAAGCGCAAGTACCGGGGGAGGGTTCTACGATTGTGACGGCGGGACCACCGTTGACTACGCTTACGAGAGAGGGAGGGAGGACGAAGTTTGATGATGGCGCTTTGGCTGCTTTGTCTGCTGCTTTGGTAGTATGCCTGGATGGACGAGGTGTGGGTGTGGATAAAGACGGGAGTGGTGTTGGCGAGAGTGATGGCAAAGGCAAAGACGGAGAGAACATCAAGGCCACGGCTAGAGACAAAGACAAAGACAAAGACTCGGAATCAAAACAAACGTCTGCTGATATAAAGAAGTCGCCAATTCGGGATTTGAGGACCTCACTTTCACCTGTGAGGATGAGACATCAGCCTCTTGCCATTTCCGTTTTCCACTCTGAGCCATCGACGTCGATCACGTCGGCCCAAGCTGAAGCTGGCGTAGTCGATGATAAACAAGACGGAATGGATGTGGATGTGCCGAAGGAGTCGTCTGAATCCCAAGCCAAGGCCAAACCTGAACAGCAACAGGGGAGTCCGTCAAAGCCGAGAGGGACGACTTCTTCGCCTGGTGGATCGGTTTCTTCGTCTTCGAGCGCAGACTCGGCGGTGTCGAGTTTAGGGATGGGATCTATGGGGAGGGGTGCTAGTGGTGGCGGAAAGGGAGGGAGTGGAGGGAGTGTTGGATCTGATGCTAGTTCCGTTGAGACGGAGATTGACGAACTTGAGGGTGATGGCGATGAAAAGGAGAACGAGAAGAGCGGGGGGAGCGGTGTATTAGCTTCAAAGGATCAAGTCGAGTTAGACGGCAACGCGGACACAAAGCAGACCGAACCGGCTACAACGGCGGAGAGTGCGGAAGTTACAACTCTCGCCGATCGTCTGTTCGAGGAAGATACACAGCTGGCTATCGCGTTGTCAATGGGAGATGTTATGCCATCTAGTTCTACCTTGGTTGCTGATGCTGAATTCAAGTCGGCTTTGGACGATTCGTGGTCCCCCCCTCCGCCGTCTGTTTTGTCGATTCCGCCACCGACACCAGCGTCAACATCAGCTGCGACTCCAAAGTCAGCTGTGGTAGCAAAAGAGGCGAGTACAACGATTGCAAAAGCAAAGACAACGGCGACACAGGCTGAGGGCCCTTCATCTTCCCCTTCGAGACCTTTGAAGCGTAAGCTCAGGCCTGCACCGCATCCCACTCTGGGTCGAACACAGAGAGAAGAGGAGGATTTGGGGAGCGATGTAGATGTGGAGATGGAGATTGAAACAGAGCCCAAGAAGCAGAAGACAGAGCATCTACGACCTCGCCCAGTCCCGAAAAACGAGTCTACAGTTGCTAAAGATCCCGTACAACCGGACAGACAAAAAGAACAGGAGACGCAGGGCCATTCTAAGCAAGCCATATCCGATATTCAATCCCATACACAACCCAAGCCCAAAGCCAAGGTCCAAATTGAAGTACCAACACCAGCTCAAACCCACGCGCTCCAAGCTCTCATTAACACCGAAGTTGAGAATCTCCTGGCTAAAGGATTTACGGGGTTGGAGTCAAGCGGGAAGTTGAGTCATATTATGAAAGGACTCGAGACGCCGCCTGCGTTGAGTGTGCCGGCTCCGCTGCCTTGGCCCAGGGATGGGTTCGAAGCGAAGGAGGTTGAGATAGAGTATACGGGTGTTTGGTTCGAGAGGGTTAGCGAGATCATTAGGCGTGGCAATCAGAGGTCAAGTAAGCAAGAGGTTGAAATTATAGAGATCGAAGACAATTCAGTGATCGAGGAAGGTGGCGGAGACTCTACCGAGAAAGTGGAAGGGCTGCAATTAGAAGGTGTACCGTTACCCGAGGTTCTTATGCCGTCAATTGAGGAAGAAGAGGGTAGCGAAATGGGAATGGAGCTCTCTCCGGAGGTTGGTGTTGTTACAGAGTTTCAGGAGCAAAGCGAGGTTTCGCAACCTGCACTACAGACCACGAATATAAATGCCAGTGACTCGGAGGACATGTTGATGGTTGAGGAGCCCGCACAGACACCCGCAATCAACCTAGTTCCTGCATCACTTCAAGCTCTTGCGCAAGAGGTGGACCATCAAAATCCGGAGCGCGCGGAATCAGAGGAACGCCACCAGCACTCCAAAGATACGGGAAGGTGTTCTATATCTCCCGAAAAACAGAGTCCTACTCTCAGCGCTTTCAGCAACGGCTCAAACTTGGCTACCTCTGACGCAGAGGCTATGGAAGTTGAATCATATGTTATGCAGGACGAGAGCGAGAAGGAGGAATCAGGTGGTGAGGGTGTTGACGAGACTACGGTTGCCGAATCTGGCGTTAGCAAAGATGTTAAAATGGAAGGGAGCTTGGATGACAGTAAAAGTGAAGATGTTGAGATGCACGACATCGACGCGCCTACAACCTCAACTTCATCTTCCTCACACCCACCACCTCCACCTTCAGACTCCCAAAAACTACCCGAACCAGCAAACCCACAGCCACCCCCACAAGCACCAACTCCTCGAGTAACACCTCCCCCTACTGCCTCCGCTCCCGCTATCACCACCAAATCGCCCACTCCTCAAACTATATCTGCGAGACTCTCTAACACACCATTCCTGGATCCCGAAGAAGTCAAAAGTCTGCACCTCAATCTCGAATTGTCACCAGAGGAAAAAGCACTTCTAACCAACTTTTCTCCTCTTCAAGTACACGGACAGATACTTGACTCTGGTTTCCCATCATCGAAGTCGATGAGTTTCTCGCTCTCACTCCCGGATTTTGGATCGCCAATGGTGGGGAAGGAAGCGTCCGGATTGGTCATGATGGATTTGGATACGGAAATGGTGGAAGATATGCTGTTGATGTACCCCGAGGAGGATAGTTGAAGGAGGTGCAAGAGGTCTTGTTGCATTCGTGACACCGGCTTTCTTATATTTTCTTTCATGCCAATGTCATTGTCAATACTTCGATATTCGCTCGTGGATGTTAGATATTATTGCCCCCTTGCGCCAGAATGTTTTTTGTACGCTATTCCCCCCTTTCAGATACTCTACCTCTCTTGTCCCCCTATTGGAACCAAATTTCTTGCTACACGATTGTCGTTTTTTGATCTTGCTCCTGGGACGTTAAGGTACATAGTCGTAGCCATAGCTTATTTGTTGATATATCCAAGAATCTGCGTTCGTGTTCATACCTTTCTTCCCCTTTATATTATTCTAGTTTTTATGGTGGTGGTGAGGGTCGTGTAGTGCACGATGGATAGTGGACGGTGGAGTGTAGATGATAGCTGGTACATGATGGCATTGTGCGCGAACACTGTACAGTAGTGTTAACTTAAAAAACTCGAGCTCAAAATGTCAAGGAACAGTTTAAAATATGTAGTTGGATTGTCTAACTAGAGAGGCCAAAGTGAACAACAGTACAAGGCGTAGGTTATAAGTCATTGATCTGGCTTAACCATTTATAATAAACACGAGGGGAGAGACAACGTTAATGCAGGAATGAAGAATGAAGAGACGGAACGATATGTAATGTTCATTATGCGAAAAAGTATCAACAGAATATCGTCAACGAAAATGCCGACAGAAGACTCGAACAAGGGGACTAAGGTGTATTACATAGTCAATTTGCAGTCTACTGGGAGAGGTTATTCAGAAGATTGGCAACTTCTGTGGTTGACGATACGCGAGCGATTTGTGGGGGTACGCCGTATGGCGGCGGTACGTCTGGTACAATGCCACTGAGGGATAGCGGAGGAATAGGTGAGAAGTCGTGAGCGAATACTGGGTGTGGCGTTGCTGGTTGTGTATCGGTGCCTCCGCTGTTGTTGTCGGCTTCCAGTGGTGTATCGACGGCGCTTGGGCCTTCGTTGGAGGGAGGGAGAGGAGGAAGACCAGGAAGGAAGGCGATGATGTGGTTGACTGCGAGTGGGTCATTAATCTATAATCTATAGGACCCTATGGAGGTAGGCTACTTACACTCATTTGCGTGATCTAATGGGAGAAGCGATCAGCAAATTGCAGAACCAAGTAAACTGCGCCCAAATACACACCTGCATCTTTCTGTCGTTGGCACCCACTGCCCTCTGGACAGTCTCTTCTGCTCGTGATATGCACTGAAACGAAACCCTTCTGCCTCTCTCTAATCCACCAATCTTTCAGGCCCCAGAGGAGAACCTCTGTAGCACAGACTCGGCAGATGCGGTTACGAGGAGCCTCTGGGTCGGGATCTGTTCCTCCGCTGACGTTGTGAATGTCTGCGAAGATATCCATCTCGATCAAGGGCGAAAAACCACGAGGTTGGGATTGCGTGTGCATCACAACCTGAAAAGGTCCGCTCATTGGCGAATCTGCAAACCCTTAACCACGACAACATACCTCTCTGTATATATGCTTCGGGGTCAACTGTTGTGCTCTCAAATAGTCGAGCATAAAGTCGACTTCAACTGCATTTCCGTTGAAGCAATCATAGACATCCGTCGATTGGATGATATCAATCATTTCGTTCATATTATGGGGCTGCTGGGACAGTAGTGGTGCAGCAGCGCAGCGCCCCGGTACGCTTATGCCACAAAAATAGACTTGGCAAAAGTCGCATTTAGAGGTCGTGGGAGCTTGTAATGCGAGGAGGTTCTCGCTAGCCGCCCAAATCGAGTGAGAAAAGAGGAAATCCCACGAAAGAGACAAAGCGCTGCCTACCAGTTACCACAATGCGCGTGACCCGGCGGCGCCCCGTTGTCCAGGTGCCACGCGTGCTCAGGATCCGTAGTAGGATCTGGTATTGGTTGAGGGCATGACCATCCCCAGGGATTTCCCGGAACACAATTGGGGCAGGGCTGCGCGAGGTCTGCGCTCTGGTTAAGATTAGGTTCTGGTGAAGCTTCCCGCGGGACGGGCAACTGCCATATGCAGTGGAAGATACGATGTGAAAAGGGATAGCCTTAGCAGCTGGAATGGACCCAATCACGAATAGCCCTCCTTACCCGCATGGTGTGACCTGCTTTATATACTTCGTCCGCTTGGATTCGCTCGTTTAGAGGCCTTGCTTTGTGTGGCGCCACTCGGGTCAGAAGGTCTACCAATGGTTGGATAGCTCTGAAGGGCATAACCACGGTGGATTCAGCTCGACATGCGGGGCAGTTTGTTCCCCCGTTCTGAGAAAACGTTCAAATGCAGCATGAGCAACCTAGAAGTGACCACGGGGCGATAAGGAGATGACGATGACGCATCCAGCCCTGCTATTTCGTCTCAGTGTCCCAAGGTGGTAAAGTCCATTTCGTTTAGAAGTTTCCAGCCTGATAAGGATAACCCATCGCCACGGTGCGCCACGCAGCGCTGCAGATGCGATGATTGGGGGAGAGGAAGAGGGGACTTACCCGAATCCAAAGTACTACGCAGCTGTCATATGAATCAACGATCAGCCAAGAGTGCTCGAAGACGGTAGGTCGCATGGATGTTCATATGTGAAGAGAAAGGTGAAACCGGACTGGATGGAAACTACGCACCTGCCGCAGAAGAAGTGTTGACAAGGGAAGACAAGCACTGGTCTGTACACCAGTGCTGAGCAGCAGCCACATTGGAGCTCCTGCTCGAGTTCATCGACGGGAATGGGTATAACATTGCTCTCCTTGTGAGCAACTGCTGCTTCGCTGGATTCAGCCTTATCTGTGCTGACGTCCTCCCGTAGCCTTTTCCGTCGAGCACCGTCTGTCTCGTCGATTAGCGATGACGACGCCGCGCGTTTCAGAGGCGGGGGCCGGGTTGTGGATGGCAAAATCGGGGCTGAGGTTGAAGCTGAGGGTGTTGGGATCATTTCCGGGTTATGGTCGTGGTCCATTGTGATGGCGAGGGGGTGACAGCATTGCCTAGCCAGTTATCCAAAGCCCGTGTACCAAGCCACAATTCCCATATTCGGGTATCAATATAAATTAAGCGCAATCAATTATTATATCGTCCGTAAGGGCTTGGGTATCGTATTACTCGAGTCTTTCGTACGGTTTGAATACGTTCTACAAATAGTACACGTAACACGATTTTCCAGTTTCCATTCAAAGAGCAAATGATGAGCACAGAGGAATTCAGCTAAACAAGAGAAGACAGCGACATTGAGAGATTCATTGGTGGTGGGGGAGGAACTTGGGCTTGGAAACATGCTTCGTCCAGTCTCTGTCGAAGGACGACGTATCGACGTCGTTGCTCTACAATGGCGTCAGTAGAATGCGCTTAGCTGGGGGCAATCAACCCACCTGGACATGGCCAGAGGACTGACAAGCTACAAATAACCGTTAAAGCGAGGAAGGCGAGCAAAAGGATTAACCTACTAATCAATTGGGGGAAGGAGAGCTTTGCAGACGTCCAACGCGATAATCAATGTTGGATCACAGTGCCATAGAGAGAGTGATCTGGTGAGACGATCAGAACGTGCACTCAAAGGACGTGAGTAGACAGTCGCACCTCGAGATCTGCCCCATGAACCAGAAGACGAAGAAAGGTCGCCGTGCCAACAAGTTGTGGAGATTTCCTGTGATTGTGTGCAATCCTTGCATGAATCTCCCAGCCACAGCCGCTTGGTGATTTACTGCAGCGCAGTCAGTATATGCATCCCCTGAAGGATAGGGACATACGCCATTCTTCTGCCTTGCGTCGATGGAAAAGATTGTGTACGCCCCTACAAGAAAGGTCAACTTTGGGTTATCGTTGATATACAAGATATGGCATACGCTGAGGCTAATGGGATATACCGTCGGAATTCATAAGATATGAACATGCGCGTGCTAAGTCGGGCTTAGTATGATGTTTTGGGCTATTACTACAGTAATTTCACTCACTTGAAGATGTACTCTCTGCCCTGAAAAATGCACGCCCTCTCAATACTGCATGTATGCTGGTTCAAAGCCTCTTCTATCGTGTCTGCTTCTATCCAAGCTTTCATAGTGTAATCTGACTTTACCGTGTCAGAGACATTTGGATTCTTCCGCATCCGTATACAGCTGTGCCATAACAAGAATGCGCGGTCATGAAGAGCCCAAACCGTGCTCTTGGAAGATTGTGGAGATTGGAGAGAGGGTGAGCACGCTATAGACTCCCCAGAGAAAAGCAGAGCATACTGAAAATTGGTATCACGTATAAATAAGCATGAAGTTGAAAAGAGGCTCACGTTTGCAGGATCAGCAATGAACAAATCCAGTACTGGCGACGCGACTGCTGTCGAGTATGCAATGTGTCCAGCAGCTAGGATCATCGAACTCCAGCACAGTCTCCTACACGACTCTTTCCGAATTTCCGCATCTGACCAGTGTCCATTCCAAGCTGGGGTGTGACCCCAGAGTGGTGCATGCTCAGCGGCAGAAGGCCACTGTTCAGCAAGTGTGATGGAGGTACAAGAACAGCCGCGATGGCTTGTAGGTGGATCAGGGTATGATGTCGAGTGATGAGCTTGACGCTCCCGAGTAACTATTGGGACTGTTCCGGGTGAGAAGATCGATGTATTTGGGTCATCGGCATCCATGATTGTCAATGACAGGCTCCGAATTATGGAGTCCAGCATCACCATTGACGAAACTGTCCGTGCTGACGTATGTCCGGGGTGCGCACAAACCTCGAACAGGGCGAGTAGCTGAGAAAAAAGCTGTCACGAACTCTGTTCAGTGCCTGTGAACTAGGAATACTAACCCATGCGGCCTGAGCCAAGGTTTCGTCGATCCATCCCGCGTTGAAACTCGCCTCCAAGGCGGCCTGAGCTTCATCCCTGAATTTCAGTGCTCGACGTCGGCCTTCATCTCCAAAGCCTACCTCCGAGCTCTGCCAGAATGTAGCCATCGCAAGCAATGCGAGGATCAGGCTGGGCTGAATCCTTTCTCGCTTCACGGGATCGAAGTATGAAGCGAAGAACGTCGGGACATGGAAGAATGAAAACCAATAATTCGAAGCTCGGAATAGAAATCGGATGTCAGTTGTGATGGCCTGAGCTGCCGCCTCGCGCTGTGACGAACTAAGGGGCTGATAGGGACCTGGGCCTGCAGATAAGTAGAGTCCCAGAATAGAGTCCCACCAAACTTTGCGAGTGAAATTTAGAGAGGGTTGACTACCGATGTCATTCTCTTGCTGGACTTTGTTTCCATCTTTGTCAATCTCGGAGATATAACTGTTGCTGCCTGCCGAGGTAGTATATCCCTGACTATTCCCAAGACCAAATGTACCCTCATATAAGAAGGAAACCTGGAAACAATACATTTCATTACGTTAGGACCAGACATATAGGGGTCCGAGTTTCACGTACAGTTGATTTCGATAGCGAACTTAGCTCAAATGTGGCGGGACATTGATAGGATCCATGACAGCTACATGTCGGTGAGAATGACTGGTGATGTTGCTCAAGTGTTTCAACAACAGAGGGGGCGTCAGCATCGGGGGAGGATGCCGGTGCAGATGGCGATTCATTCACTCCCAGTCTATCTAGTGAGGAGTCACGATTGGGTGCCACATTTGAATCGGTCGCTTCAGTTCTTCTGCGACGGCGACGGGGTTGGGGAAGTGCTTCGTCCCCGTCGTTCCTTACTATTCGTTGTCTTGCTCCCGGTGTTCTATCAGGGCCACGGCGTTTCGGGACAGGATCGTAAGTACACTCGTTATTTCCATTCGCGCGACGACCGCAGTTGTGACAAACAGGTTTTGCGCCATCGCATCGTATTTTACGGGTGCGACTTTTACACGAAACGCGTTAGTTTGTGCGGATTGACTTCTAGAATGCCGATGACGACTTGCCATTGGATACATGCAACGTAAACTCGGGCACGGGGCCTGCCTTGAGTGGTAGGTGGTTGGTCGGGCGCCAACTCGATGCGGGGTTTTGGCTTTCGTGGTTTTTTGGCTCGCGTAGTAGGTGGAGGCTGTAGGTCGTGGGGTTGAGCATCACCGTCTGTGGAACTTGATGCGACGACAGGGGAGTGTTCGGATGACCCGGTCGGGAGAAGTGAGGGCATGGCAATCGTATTGAGTGCCGTTGGGGCATTTCCTCTCTCGAAGTGAGGTGTCGATGAGAATGCCGGTGGTGGTAAGGAAACGGAGTGCGATGTCATACCCTGCCGCGGTAATTGAGGCGCTAAAGGGTGCTCTTGATGAGACTGGGAGTACGACGGATATTTTTGGGCGGTGTGTAGATGACCGCTTGCCTCGGTGTTAGATGAGCCCTGCTGCATGACGTGCGAGTCGTCGGGGTAAAGACCTTGAAAGGAATGAAAGCGAGTAGATCGAGTGGAGAAAGCTTCATCTCTGTACTCCATGAGGTAGATGTCCAAACCTGTTAGAATGAACTCCTTCGTTGACTGGCAGCACTGGAGAAGTGTGGGTAGCTGGTAACCGAGGGCCATAAAACAAGAAGCACTGGGGCATCATCCAGGTTCGGCGTTCAGGCGTGTTGACACATATTTGGTCTGGGGTCCTTTCCGCCGATTTGCATCTCGGACTTTCCTGAAGTGTAAGTATTTCCAATCCACGTCTCCACTGCTCCTCACATCCCAGATTGCTCTTTAAAAAGGTTCTCGTTCGATATCAGAAAGGAGCACCATGGCGCGACGCTCAGAATCACCGCCTTCAAGAGAAGATAGATATGGGTCACGCGGAGGAAAACGAAGGCGGGAAGACTATGACAGCGGTCGGGACAGGAACCCCAGAAACTATGACTCCAGAGAGCGCAGAAGGGACTACGACTCAGAAAGGTCGCGTTGGGGCTATACCGAAAGGGACAGGGAACGGGAACGAGCTCGGGATCGTGAAAGGTATGAGCGGAGACGGGAGGCTGATGAAGAAAGGCGAGAGGGTGGGAGCTCAAGACAGTCGGAGAGACCTGCACGTGGATCACGGCGTTCCTCTCGTTCTCCCCGTTCGAGGTCAGGATCTAGGTCCAAATCTCCAGCGTCCAAACCCAACTTTGCACCTTCGGGTCTGCTTGCTGCAGAGACCAATACAGTCAAAGCTAGTGATGGGACGAAAACGGTGCTGAAGTATAACGAACCACCCGAAGCACGCAAACCCCACCTCAATTGGAGGCTGTACGTCTTCAAGGGCAGTGAACAAGTCGGTGCGTGTTCACAGCTCGTATGCCTTTGCTTTGTGTCACTAAAGTTTTGCTGATCATATGTCCCTTTTCCCTTTTAGAACTTTTGCACATTCACAGGCAAAGCGCATATCTGATTGGCAGAGATAGGCTCGTAGCGGATATCCCTTTGGAACACCCATCTTCCTCCAAACAGCATGCCGTCATACAATGTTTGTATACACGTTCCCATGAATCGATGATAGCGTGTTCACTGTGATATCCCTAGATCGTTATGTACAGGAGAAGAATGAGTTTGGGGAGACCAAAGGGGTGGTAAAGTGGGTTTTTGCCCTCCAGTAAGGCACAATGACTCACCCCCGTGATCATCTAGGCCGTTTATAATTGACCTCGAGTCAACTAACGGGACTCACGTTAATGACGAAGCCATTCCTCCCGCAAGGTTCTATGAGCTGAAAGCTAGCGATGGTGAGTACGGGATGCTTCTTATCTGAGTCATGCGCTAAGCTCGCGGTTCAGTAATTAAATTTGGGACATCAGGGCGAGAATATGTGCTTCTACACGAAGATGCCGCTTAGCTGTCCTGTATTTGCTTTTCGGTCTTCGTTTGCTGCTTCCTATGAAACGGAAGCACCCAAGCCTTAGTGACTGTCGATTAATACCCCAACTTGGGCTACACAAGGCTCCACCCCTCCACCCGTTTACTTCATTCGCTTTGACTATGAACCGTACGCCGCTTATCCATTAAGTTAGATATGCATGCGATCTATCTATCCCTCTCAGAACACTGCCCGCCTGATAAAGTGGTGGCCATTATATCGTAGTCGGCCTCGTGCTCTCCTCGTGCTCGTATGCAATCGATTCCTGTGCGCCCCCATCCCCCCATTTGGATTCAAGATCCATGGTAGGGCTGAGCGCTCTAACCTGTCAAATGCATCCGCATATTCCCATGTAGGACCTTCGGAGATTTTCTAACTATCCAATAAAGAACCTTTTAAACCCTCATCATTAATGCTGTTAAACTGGGCGTTACCGACCCCATCAGTCGCTCGGAAAGCAGGACAAGAGGTTTACGCTTGGCTTTTTCTGTGAGATGAGTCAAGCCGTGCACCGGTAATCTATTGCTTGGGTCACGATATCTCCATCAGGTGATCCCTATAATTGGCCCTGAGCCACTTGCTTTGTTCTCGCGGGACGGTCACGAATCAATTTCCGGTAGCGGCGCTTGAACCAAGGTGATAAAAACGCGTGGTAGGTGGCACCGCCCGTGTTATCCTGTGCTATCTTGATTTTTGCAAATTAAATGACTCCCAAGTACGAGGATGAATTGTTGGACCTTGTGTACGTTTGCCCAAAGGAGGCCCAATAAATTATTGATGCTTTTGTTGGTCCAGTTGAGGCCGTGTGTATTGCACACCCCCTTTTGTGCTTGATATATGCCTAAAGTGTTGAAAGAATGTCTTTGACCCCCCCCAAACCAATAAATTGATACCTTTGTCCAGGGTCTTCATATTTAACCTCTTGTTTCCTTTGACGCGTTATAATATCCGTCCCTACTGCTTTCATAAACTTTATATACCCCGGTTCCCACCTCCTTACACTTGTCCATATACCATACTCTCGTCATGCCATCTAGTATCGCTCGCCGCCAGCACAGCACGCAATACTACCAACTCCCGAATGGGGAGGTTCTCGACTACGATGGCCTCGTTCGTTCGGTTGCCGAGACTGTGTTTAACGATGACAATGACGAATTTTCGGGATACAGCTCTCTCGATTGTTCCTTGTCATCGTCTTCCACCAGCTGCAACTATGCTCACCAGTACCCTACGCGCAAATCTTCACCCATTTATTGCAACGACGACGATACCTCGTCCTCTTCTGGAGGATCTGATATGGATGATGATGTCGACATTGAGCCCATTGCTCCTGTCTTAGTCAATTCTCCTTCTTGCGCCGCACCCCACGCCGCCCCAGCGGCCATCCCGGGGTGAGTAAATCTCCACTTAAATCGTACGCGCTCCAACCAAGCACCTGTTTTTTTGTGCCCTTTCATGTTCCGATTTGTAACATCAACGCGTCTGTTGTTGTCGTGTCACTAATTAGCGACGCGACTCCCACGCGTGTGAAAGCCACCACCGCGTCGCGTCACACCACTCATCAATATGACTACCAACAACACGCGACTTCTGCTTCTCTATGTACTGGGATTCCCGAGTCAGCCCACGACGATGAAATGACTGAAGACGCGACCTCAGCGCAACCGGGAGCAGTAGACTCATTAGCAAAGCATGTGACACGATCGCCCGCGCCGGGCTCCTTGGCACTCACGCGACCACCTTCCTCTTCGGGCTCTACTTCTCGTAAACGCAAGTCATCACCGGAGGAGCATGCGCACCCGGCGACAAGCCCTGGCGGTTTTTCTGAGCCATCAGCGCGACCCACAAAGCGTCGGGCTATCACCCGGAAAGCTAAATCTGCGTCGCCGGCTGCCGTGTCATCTCGACTGCGAACTCAGGCCCGGAGTTCGTCTTCGCGCAAGCCTGCTAGCACTGGAAGCAATAGGCCTTCGGGTTCACGGGTTATACAGCCTGAATCGTCAATTGTGCATGCGCTGGGCTCGAATAAACCGCTTGAAATTCGTCTACGAAAGCAAAAGGCTCAATATAAATCGGAAGCTCATTTCGATAGTGAAGATGACTACGATGACCCAAAGGACAAAGACTACGCTCCTCAATCAGAATCATACTACAAGCCTCCCTCTGTCTCCCCTAGCAAACGCCGCGTCTCCAGCGAACGTCAAAGAACGTCGTCACCAAGCTCGCCCAGTACAATATTGCCCGCAAGTCGGGGTATCACCTCTCCTCTTAAAGGAGACATACGCCAACCCCCATCCAGAAACAAACCGGCAGAGCACGACGCGACGTATCAAGGTGCTTCAAACACAAACGCTGCGCGTCTCCTAGACTGGACGTGTCAGGAGTGCGGGTGGGTACAGTGGAACATGCGCATGCCAGACTTTAAACGCCACCTCCGCTCGCACTGTCGTGCGCAGAACGAGGCGGAGGGGAGGATACATATATGCTCTGGCATACCTGACGATCCAGATATGAGGTTGGAGTATGAGGTGCCGGAAGAGGAGGAGGCGTGGGATATGGGGGAGGGCAGATGGAGAGTTGCGGGGTGCATGAGGACGTTTAGTAGGAGAGATGCGTTGAGGAGGCATGTGTGCAGGTCGAAGACGTGTTTGCCAGACCCAGAGCTGTTTCCTGGGATCAATAAGAAGTATGGTGAGGAAAGTCGAGCCGGTAAATCCATCCATTTTATTGGAGGACACTGAGTGACTGACGATTTTTGCTGATATAGCTTCTCGATGTACGAGGCGACGACGGTCTTAGAGGCAATCAAGTAGTTCATTTTGGCATAGTTATTGCAACCCGCCATCTTGCTATTTACCTATGACTTGGATCTGTTAATTCACTGGACATACCCAGTGCTTTGGACGCTTTCCCGTTCCGTTCTTACCGTCTTGTGGTGTCTGTTCTCTATATTGATTTTTTTGTTCGGTATCTTGCTCTTACACCTACATAATTTTGTAACCTTATTTGTTCCTCATCATGCATCATCTTTCGCACTCAACTATGCTGCAACCCGTCGTGCTGCTGAGACGCACTAATAAACATTCTTCCATATTCCATGCGGCCGTCGGACCAGCGTGACCATAACAGACGTCTCGATCTTTTCCTTCTCAGGCTTGGCTGTCAATTTGGACCCACAAACCCTTGCAATGATGGGCGGCGTACTTAGCACCCATGTGAGTCACTACAATTCCGCAATCGCCTTGAGGCTAATAAAATTTCGCTTCGCCAGAACATTACCACACTTCGCGCCCTTCTCGCGTTGCCACCCCGACGCTTCCGTAAGTGATGCGCTCATGAGAATAGCAAACCGCTTTCCTAATCGCGTTGTGGGTCCAATACGACCGTAATACTTCTCCATTTTACGAGTCAGAATCGCTACCATGGCTCCGCGGGCGATAGTTGAGTCAGACGTCGAAGGCACGATCACAAGATAGCACTTAATTAGATAGTAATATTGGTGAGGTAAAGCGCAGGGTCTACGGGTAATACTCTAAACATTGTGGGTATGCATTACCACAGAGCGCTGGCGTTCGGAGATTAATGGTAGGGTCACATCATCCACGTCAGAGGGAATGAATTATTTGGTGTCCTTGTGACGGCGAGAGCGTATTCGTTTGCCGTTTTGGACGGCAGGACCCCATCTGCATGTCGATCACGCACGTGGTGTAAAAGAAAGAGCAAAGTCGTTAGTCCCCGGTTTCTCGAACTTCACAAATTCCGGAAAGAGAGTGGATGGAAGCAGGCGTGCTGTAACAGCTACGGAAGGGTTTGAGGCAACGATGGGCGCTAAATGAAGTCATAACAATAGGAATGGCACCGAGCATATAAGAGAGCTATGAGGAAAGGATTCCGAAGCATGCGGGATCGCAACTCGTGCATTGGTGACGCATGGTGATGCAGAATGAAAGAAAACTGATTGGAACTCACCCTCGGACGGTTTTCTTTGGTTTAGGTTCGTGTGCGAAATCTTGGATCTTCATACCGCTGCGGTACTTCTCCATGCACCAGAGAATATACCTAGAGTTTCGGATTGTACAAATGCCCATGACGGAAGGGGATACGATGCATTTGCGGACGTATGCAACGAGAAAACAGTCAGCACACGCGAACACAGCACATAGGAAGAATAGCTGAAGCGCCCATTTCCGAGCAGACCAATAGAACAGCAAACGGTCGCCTGCATCAATGGAAAAGAAAGAACCAAAGAACTGCCTACCTTCTCTCCTTCACACCGACACCAGCCTTTTTCATAGCCTGTCCATCGGTTTTCCAAAACTCTTCCCAGCCCTCAATTTGCAACTTGCTCTCCGAGTCCCTCCCGATTGCCTTTAGAAATTCGGCGGGTGTGGTTATAGGCACTGTATTGGTTACCGATGTTTGTTGACCGTCTTGAGTCTTCGCTGCTAAACGGAGAGCAAAAGGTGGAAGTATACCCGTTGGTCGTGGTTCCGGAGCGGATCTGAGGGCTGCCCGGTTAACTAGTGTTCGACGAGAGACTTGTGGTAGTAGTGCACATATCCTGGACGGAGTTGAGGAAGTTAGAGAGGAGGCGAGGCTAGGAAGGAGCATCCTTGACAATTGAACGACCGGAGGGGAAAAGACGACCTGTGGGACATGTGACCCGAAGTTCTGAGCGTGGAAGTGAATTTCCTTTTTAGTGTG
Source organism: Volvariella volvacea V23 (assembly GCA_000349905.1). Taxonomy (NCBI): domain Eukaryota; kingdom Fungi; phylum Basidiomycota; class Agaricomycetes; order Agaricales; family Pluteaceae; genus Volvariella; species Volvariella volvacea. Next base: position 527,656 of record KB722753.1, read on the forward strand.
ATATTTGATGCCCCTAATTCCCTTACACCGTCAACTATAGTCAATGCTGTAGAATTGTGGCAAATTGATTCTCGGAGGATGGATAACTTAATCATAGATATTAAATTGAGTAGAGAGACAGGAATTGGCCCAAGCTTAATGGAGGACGACCATTGGGAACGTATATTTGAGTCCTAGCTGATAAAAGAGTGGAAGTAAAGATACAGAAATAAAGGGGAAAGAATGACACAGAAGTATGTTGGATTCGAAGTATTCTAGGTAGATAGATTAAATCAAGATACTATACGTGTATGGATAGAATGCGAAGTGCTTCTAGTACCGAGCGAGTTGCTTTAAAGGGTTGGGGGATTTGGTGGGCGAGACTAGCAGAGTAGTCGGATTAAGCCATCTCTGATCCCGAATGACTAGAACAACACACAACTCACGAGTTTCCGAATAGGCCCTGTATTGAGCCGGTACCGCTTTGGCGGCCCATGCTCCTCACCAATGACCTTCATCGCCCTTTTGATATATCCCGGATTCCTCGTGGGCTCCAAGTACTCTCCGGATATATTGTAGGCGATGAAAAACAGGTTTTCGATTTCGCCTGTCGCAGGATCTACCTGATGCTTTCCACGTAGCCGCGCCATTGGCCTTGTTGCCAGTGTGCTTTTGGTTCATTCAAGAATACCCGAACAGGGGTATTGCTCACCCAAAGTCCTCACGCATACGGTGCTCCCTCCATCTGGGAAGCAATACGCCATACAATATGTCGAGAGGACACGAATATTTATCGTTCCCAAAGGACTTGAGGATTTGAATCCTCGGCAATAGCCAACCAAGTCGGTAAGTAGGTTGGCCGTAGCGCGTCGGCTTGGGGCCTGTAGGATTGGGAATTTGGTCGTGGTTTAATATCCAGGGATACTTTGCGTCGTATTCATATCTGAGAATTACAGATACGCGTTTGGTTTCGTAGCAGTAGGAAATATTGGGCGCTCACGGTGTCAATACGGTATAGCAGTTGCATGTGCAGTTGGTGGACATGATTCACTGTGCTGTCCGACTCCGGACCCCGACACGCAGTGTGACCCGCTTTGTTGTGCTGCTAGATTGAATCGAGGCTATAAATAGCCGCCGGTACAGGAATCACGACGCTCTAAACGCTCGATGGATACTACACTACGTCGAAATGGGTATTAATGTTGGGTACAGGCACTCTATATACACTACAGTTACACTCACAAACTCTATACTAACAACACCACCACCAAACCACAACCGAACAGCTCAAAATACAGGTGCATTACTAAGGAACAACCGGCTTTCCTCCCTTTTAACCCACTTTGAAACAGCCTTTGCAGCATTCACAGCCGCAGACTTGGGCAGTCGAGGTGACAATGCAATGTACAATTCAAACGCTTGAGTTATCTGTTCCCCATTCATCCATCACATCAGAACAAGAACAGGTGTATCAGAGCCCATTCTGGATCCCGGAACCATAAATGTCGAACAATGGGAATGGGACTTACCCAGCCCATGATCGCTTCCTTATCGGTCTTTAGGTATTGTAGTTTCAATGTACCTTCTTGTCCAGATTTTGCGTGTATTGCGTCATGAATGATTTGATACAGGGTTATTAGTCTGGGCACATAAAGGATTAGATTGGGAAAGACAAAGGACGACACAGGGAGATCGCAACTTACCTTCTCCGCTCTTGCAAGCCATCATAAGGGTCTTCAAATGACGGCAAAGTGATCTGCACTTGCGCACGAGATTTATACAAAAAGTGTCTCAAACCAGGAATACCCAGCTCCGAAGTCGAGTAGTCACACTGCCCCGAAAGACACGCTTTCACAATAGCAGACAACGTGCCATCGCTCGCCATTTTCTAAAACCAGCAATGCATCAGTGCATTGTTCGACAAAAGCAGCAGAGAACTACCTCTCCTACGGAATCGCACCAGTCGCGGATGCTTTCAAAGTCACCTGCACCACCGCTGATGCAGACTAGAGCTACATTGGCTTGGCCTTCCTCGGTAAATCGAAGCTTAGGAGTGACGGTTTTAGGTGTTTCCATTTCGTCTATTTGCACGGAAGGTGCAGGAGAGGGTAGACTTGATACGAGGTCACCATCTCTTCGTAGGAATGTTATATATGCGTTGACAAGGGCCGACGGGTTAAATTTGGGTAGACATATGGGTATACATGAAGATGCAGCAGGCGAGTGCAGGATTGAAGGTGAATTGATGGTGTTGAGTATGATATGAATGTCTGGACAAACCGAGATCTGAGTATTATGTGAATTGACAGACAAATTCTACCAACCAGCTGGGTGTATGGAGTGCTTCTTAGGTCGTAGCAAAGTGATGACTCGATCCTGGGCGACTAGCACTAGGTACAACACATCCTAAAAACCTATTGAGCATCTAGACCACGTTTGACGAAGGAATGCATTAACCTTGATCTTTTGACCTGGTATCAGGGCATCTGCAGCCTGCTGACGTATCAAGGGGTCCAACCTCAGACAGTGCAGAGAGGAAAAGCTCATTGCAAGGTCAAACTCCATTCTATCCAGTAGGGAGTGGAGAAAGCCTTCTGCACCTAACCTGGGGATTAGGACTCAATATGCCTGAAAGCGGACTCTACGAACCCTCGAGCAATCGCCGAAGGTCAAAATTTGTCCGACGTTCAAATACCCGCTTCAATTGAGAACCAGTCACGATACTCAAGATTTGGAGGTGAAGGTAATCAAGGTGGGACCGCGTCTATCTTCATAAATGAGTCAGAAGGCTAACGTGTTGAGGTATTCCTCGGATGCGGGCAGGATCTTACCACAGATTCAGGTTCACCCCACGACGAAACACAGACGTAATAGAGTGGTGGACGCAATAAGAACGTGATTCTGGTGCTCCCGGCATTAATGCACCGAAGCTTGTCATTGTCATCCAGGAATACAGAGATAAGGGCTTGCATTAATCCAATTGTCGCAGTCACACTATCAGACTCTTCACCCTCTGGTCGACTAGCACGCAGAATGTCATTAGCGACGTTCCACACATTGACGTGGGAGCGCCCGAAATGAACTTGCCTGATAAAGACCGGCTTGCCAGCATCAGTAAGAACAAAGTACTCTCTCGGAGGATACGAGGGCACTAATACCAATAGTTCAATGCCAAAGTATGGAGACGGGATAAGATTGATGCTCACCAGCCTCAAACGTTTCCTCGAATACCCCAGAGGGTTGCAGTGCCTGCTTGGCCTTCTGCCGATGACGCATTGTTGACTCTTCTCTCGCTCGTTTAATAAGCAGCCCTGGGGGTCAAAGTACATTGAAGCTCACCAGATCCCCCTTGACGGTGGCTTAGGGTTTTCCTAAGTTGATCCCGTAAGGTCTTCTTGGATGCTTCGTCGCCCGCAGAAGACTCGATCTGCCCTGAAACCGTGGTTTCTTCTACTTCAGGCGCGTCCGGCTCTGCCTCAATGTCCTGAACCAGTATCCTGTCGTTGGAGTTGATCTCCATGCCGACCATAGAAGACGCGGAGCTTTCGAGCATATATTGGGCGGGCAAAGGTGGTACAGGTGGCGGCGGAGAGCTGGGGATCATTGCGGGGCTAAGATGGAGGCTGGACAGAGACGGAGAGGTCTTGAGAGCGGGAATTATTAGCCTGGGGGGAGCCACTCCGAAACCTGGAGTCGCAGCGCGAGGCGATCGTGGGGTATGAGACATATTTGGCTGCCGTAGCCGATGGCCAGCACGAGATTGACGATCACGGGATAGCAGGCGCCTAATTCTTGAGGCTGTTGCCACACACAGCCAAACATCTCGAAACGGCAAGTCGATGATGCGCATTCAGCATCACGAACGGTGGCTGGCATCCTTCAAGCACCTCTTCCCAATGGCCTTGCCATCGACGCGTGCAGAGCTGACTCCTGAATGCCGCGGAGAGGTACGCCTCCTACTCAAGTCATATTATCCTACTGATTTCAGTGAGTTTAGCCATGGTTCGACGACGGCAATATAGTGCTGGTTACTTCGGAGCAACCGACTGCGTTTCGTGTTCACCGTGGGGTCTTGGTGCGCACCCGGATTGGTCCTCTGCAGGTTGTCACTGACAACGAACCAGGCACGGCACTCGGAAGTCTTCCAAGGGATGTTTGAGATGCCCCAACCAAGCATGGAGATGGAGACCTGTGAGGGGTGTCAAGTTGTTTGGATGTATGACTTGCCCTCGGAGTTATCCAACCTGATAACTGCGCTCTATGATGGCCCGTAAGTCACTGTGAACCTCAAACATCTTTATTTGCGCACCTTTATCCTGGTCATTCAATGCGCGTATGTGTCATCTACTTAGGTCCTTCAACAACCGCAGTCTCGATGACTTCTTTTATCTAGCGAGTATTTTACGCCTTTCGACAAAGTACTTCATCAGCCATCTTCGCATCCAAGCGATTCGGTTTCTTACTCGAACATGGTCCTACACACTAGAAGGTCACGACGATATGGTTCGAACGGCACTGAACTCCCCCATCATAGACAACACGACATACCCTTATGTCCATCCACTTCATGTTCTCAACCTAGCCAGGGAGGTCAACGTGCAAATCATCGTGCCGTCGGCTATTTATTTTCTATCACTATACCCTTTGAACGATCTCCTCCGCGCAGACCATCCTAAGCTATCCATTAAGCACCCTTCCAGCCCCTCCTCTACTCTCACACCGGATGACCTCAAAAATTATACCCTTATGTTTCAACACCGCCTGGACCTGATACTCCATTTTGTAAGACGCGTCTGCGGAGAACGGAGTGCCCTTCCCGGCTGTATGAATAACAGGACTTGCTCTCGTGGATTCGCACAATTAGCTTCACGACTATCCCGATCCTGGCAGATCCGTACCGGTCCACTACACTACATGGTGCAGGCGGTTGATGAGGCTTCAAAGGATT
>KB722753.1:538132-572978 GCA_000349905.1 Volvariella volvacea V23
TTGAGAGGCCATATCGAAATCCCCAACGTTTAGCGCGTCCCGATGCTAGTCCACCGATGCGTTTAAATCAAGGTCCGGTTAGATACCCATACACTTTACCGGACGCCACGCCGTCCGGAGCTCCCGAGTAAGCCTCGTGATACATTCTGTGTCAGATAGTCTTTAGCAGTAATCAATTCGTGAGGCTGCATTTGCAAGGTCAATAAGACGGTGACTGTGCCATAAGAACATAGGGGTATGTGGATTATGATTCTCGTAAATGCGTATACATTACAATGGTGAATGGTATACCGTAATATGCACAAAGCCTGTACTGTACGTGGACCAGAACAAGTGTGTCGAAAACATATTGACAGATCCTTGAAGCAGCGCTCAACGTTCTTCAAGTGCTAAATTGTCCCCTTAACTGCCCAGCACCCCATTATATATCAATTCGGCTGGGACCGTGTGTTATCCGTTTCTCCAAAAAAGTATTCACCTAAGGAATATGGTGTCAACCTTCTAGACTATCACATTGAATGCAGGCTCAACTCACCAGACCTCGGAATTCTCTTAGTATGGTTGGCAAGTCGGAAATCAAGTCTCCAATTGCCGCTTCATCTTCCCTACCTGGCAGCCTCAGTCCTCCTGCTGCGGTCGATGAGGTCATAATTCTTCCAACAGATACTCTCATGTCCCTGTGCATGCTCCATTCCCCCTTTCTAATCCGAATAACTCTTCCAAGCCTCTCCATCACCGCAACAATTGTATCCGCAAACCAGACACCTTGACCGTCCATTCTATAGTCCACCTGATTGATTCTCTCATGCAGATAGCAAGCCACGCAGACGAATTGAGCGAATGAGGGGTATTCTGAGAACTCCACTTCGTATACCCCTGTATCGCCCATACCTACTTTCATACCCGCATCACTCTTATCTTGTCCACCTTTACCCTTAGATTTCTTTTCATGGGCTACCGTTTCCTTCTCCTGCTTGGTTGTTGAATCTCTCCACCTCGGGCTCCACCACTTCTTCTCCTTCCGTTTTTCGCCTTCTTTGTTCTCTTCATGTTGCTGTAGTTGATCCACATTTGCAGTAGTCACGTACTCTGGGCAAACAAAGTTGGCCCATGGTATCGTCTTATCGCCATGTTTCGACCAATTGTCTAGTTTATGACCTTCTCGTTCGAGACGACTCGGGGGACACCGCCTGACCTGCATGATCTTGAACAGCTCAGGAGTCTTCCAGTGTAGTTTCGGAAGAGGCCGCTGTGCTGAATCGACATCAGACTTCTCGCGATCGTTGAACACGTCATTTCCATCGTTTCTAGGCTGTGCCTGAGCGCTGCGCGCTGATTGCGGTCGCGGCGGAAAAGAGCTGGTGGACGACGAGACGGAGCCGGCACCAGGGCAATGTGAAATGTGAACGAGGAGATAATATGACGGTTCTTCTTTCTGTCCTGTAGCGGTCGCCACCGCCGCCCCGCTGCTGCCTCGTCCGTTTTTTTCTGGTGGAGTGGATACGGGAGCGGACCTTAGGACGCTTATTTTCGTCACCCTTAACTCCCCAAAGATCAATCGTCGCGTCATGTTTTGTATTGCCCGCACACCTTCGAAGCCATGGTTACGATTCATTAGATGACCGAAATGATCCCTGGTGGATTCAGCGATGCCATTTGGGGGAGGAAAGGGTCTGTTTGAATGGATGTTCGCCTTTGGATCCTTCTCCCAGCCTTCTGGAACGATGTTTTGGGCAATGATGAATAGCCAATCTGATACGCTTCTGGGACCTGGACGACATAGTCCAACGTGAATGCCGGGGGTGGGTGACGACAATGGAAAGATCTCGGGGAAGTGGTAGGGTCCTGGGTGGTTCTTGAAGATCTTGGATTCTAAGCTTTGGGTATTCTGGAGTTGAATGGCAAATTGCTGGGCGGAGCTAGTGACGTCTGGTGTTGAAAACCGGCGTGCTGTTCTCTCTGAAGCTGGTGCTTTCGCGCTGAAAGGAGAGTAGTTGGGAGCAGATGAAATACGTTTCTTTGAGGGAGTGGGGAATGGAGAAGGTGAGGGTGAAGGCGAAGGTGAAAGGGTGAGTGAGGGTGAAAGCGAAGGCCCAGGCGACAGCGAGCGCGAACTGCTACCAGCCGTTTTAGGGCCGTGGTTAAAAGAGGGAACAGCGAGGGAACGAGGGAGCTTGACCAATGTCGAGATGGATAGCGAGGGACGGATTTTGTGTCTGCTGCCCGATGCTGGGGTCGAAACTCTTGGTGGTAAAGAGTAGTGTGTTTCCCGCTCGTCGTCGGAGCTTGAGGTGGCATTCGACGAGGTGGTTACTTTTCTGCTGAGCTTAACCCACATGGCTGTGTCGGAATGTGAAGAAAGGAGGGGAAGATGTCAAATGGCCAATTTACAAGGAGGGATGGCACTGTGTGATGAATGGATAAAGGAGAGTGTCGAAAAAAATCCACAAAGTGCCTGGAAAGCGCTGAGAACAACTTGGATGTTCTAGCTAATGATAGCGAAGTGGGGCCGGTGACCGAGATAGCTGGCTTCTTTGTATGGCATCGTGGCCTCAGTTTGAATGATGGATCCCCTAGCCAGGCACTGTACCACTCGTGTTGCCATTGATGGGGTCAGGGCTGTGATTTCATCGTGCCTATCCTCAGGCGAGAAGCTAGCACAGTTGACGCCAATGTCGGTGTTGAGACCGTCGTGAACCATCCCTTCAACACACCGGCAACGGACATTAAGCTTGGAACCGGGTACGAACTTCAATGAGGCCGTCGGGGGCGGAAGTGGAAGATAGTAGCCTGGGCTACATTCTAGATCGCGTAGGGTGAGTGCCACCAATGTTGAGTTAAAAACCTACGCCCTCAAATAATCAATACGGTTTTCATTGAAGATTTCAGCAAAAGCTCGGGCTCTCAAGACATCGTTACGTCGAGGAGAAGCGGTGAGTTGGGTAGTTGTAAGGAAGTCGCAAATTGCGGAGTCTGGAATGCTTCTTGATCGCATACCAACATCAATTCACTGGTGCCACTACATCAACGATATTCCGTTCGAGCTTATTTTCCGCATTTTCAAATTCGACTAAGCTGCCACACCACAAATCTTGACCGTCTTAGGACTTGTCTACCGGTGTTGGCGAGCTGCTATTTGGGCTTCTGACTCCTTGTAAGAACGCTTCACAGCATGCCAGGCGATCTATTGGTTGCTAGCTTCCTCGCTCTTGCGAACTTTCCTGCGACTTGGAAATGAACGTAGAATAACCAACATTCTCCCTTTTGTTGCTCATAGAGGTCACACTGAGCGACTTTCAATAGCTTTGCATGGTTTTCAACGATGAACTGCATCCTCTTCGGTCTTAAACCTTTTAGGTTACCCTGAAGTTCCACAGCAGGTAGCTCCCACAATTTCCCCCTCCTCTGCTAATTTTCTGGCTTGCTCAAACCTCAAAGGTCTCGCTCTAGGCGATAAGATTTATGGCTATATCCAAAGTACACTCCCACTTATCACCTTTAAATTTTTCGCCACCTCAGACGCTTTGCGAGACGATGCACTCCTCCTGCCACAGCACAAGACTCCTGCGTCACCGCCCCTTTCTTAATGTTATACCAGTATATATTGGCTCATTCAATTTATGCCATTGCCAGTAGACGTCACTCAAATTTCCTCACATCCTCCGTAACTTGATTATTATTATTATTATTATTATTTTTAAACTCTGTTCGGCTAGCCAGGCCCGGGGTGTGGCGATGCACGGCCCCGGCCAGAGGTACCTAAGTCTTGATTATTATTTGCAAGGGAGTATGTGGTTCGTTGTTGCAGATCATACCAATTAGCTGAGTCTTGTCATTTACAACCAGTGTACGTCCACATTTTGAAACTTGATGTCATGGTGTTGCAAAACAACTCGTGGCGATTTTTTAGATTGTGGTCAATGCCAGCAGAGTAATGTGGCACCGGCCCTACCCATATCGACGTTGAGCACATTACCAATTGCTACCGTGACACCTCTACAATCGTATTGATGTCACAGAACGTTGTTCAATGGGTTGCAGGCCATCCGAGTCGCTTTACTGGATCTGTCAATCTTCGTATACCCAGAAATTGGGGGTGGTTTATTATAGCTGATCGGTTATGTTACTAGCCACTCCTGACCCACCCCAACCGATGTGACGTGGCTAATACACTAGAGTCCCAACATATGTAATCCAATCTATAATTGAAGCTCGAAACCCGTTAATATGCAGGTAGAACAAATAGACAAGGAAATGGAGCCCAAATCGCGCGCATTAGTTCCTCCTCCACAGAAAGGACCTTTTGGAATCCTGAAATGCGCTAAGATTCCTACCTGTCCTCGTTTGTATAGTAGAAGGCACTTGAATCCGGAGCAATTATATCTATTGTAATAGTGAAGATAATAAAAATAAGCACAGATGTGTCCCTTATCCTACATATGCATATTAACTGTACTGTACAAGTTCTTTCTAGTTGCTAATGCATCACAACAATTCAAAAAATTGTGGAACCCCACTGTTTACAAAATCGTCATGCCCAGTCCTCTATCAGTCTTGAACTCGACCGCTCAGTAGCATCCTCTGTGCTAGTATCTGTATAGGGTTCGTCGTTTATCGACACGGGAGCATTGGCCGACGATAGATCCTCTGTAACTCGTACACATCCTCTGTGGAGCTGTGCCAGTTCAAGGGACTGGAACGCGTCTCGGACAACTTTGGAATGTTTGCGTTCTACGGCGGATGCTGTTGGATTGACGCGTTTTCTTAGAGCGAGGATCCTGAAAAATGATGGGCATGTGGTCAGCCTCGGTGGTTTTATTAAGTTAACGTTAACCAAGAGTAGTGCACTGACAGTCGACAAGCCTGATAAGGTTCAAAATAAAGGAATCTGAGCCAAGTAACGGCGGGATGGGATATCAAGACTCACGATTACATCGGGAAGTATGGCAATGATGGGCAACCCTAGGCCATCCCATTGGCGATTCGGACTAGAAGCAGAAATTTTTGTGTAAGTCGTGAGAGGAAGATGCTAAAAAAATGTCGTACCTGAAATACAGACATGCTGTCATAAGGTTGAGACTCGATATTACAACAAACCCGCTGAACCCTGTAAAGTTTATTTACATTGCCAGGTTCAGATTGTGAACAGACTAAGGACACGGGTGAGGAGGGGTAAACGAACCTTGAAAGAGAAAGGTTTTCCCCAGTCGGCCTCTGACGCTCCGTATTCTGATGCAATACTTGATGGAGATGAGAGTGGGATAAGAATGTATACGTAGAGGGCTCACCACAATGACTATTAGCATCATTAGCAAATCGAAGAAAAATGCTCCAAGCTATGGTGGAGCACATCATCCGTTCAGCAGACCCAACAAGAATCGTCAGGATGTACCAACCATGATTATCTGTAAGGAGTCAACGTCGTCATCTCGGGGACTATCAGATACGGGTGAACTCACAGCAGTCGGGAAGGCAGATAGATATTCGTAAGGTCCACCAGCTTGCGCCAGGCCGTCATTGGCAAAACAAGCCGAGTCGCCTAATAAGAGGTATAATTCCTTGACAACTAGGAGAGGGAAGTGAGAATTAGTTGACCCGTCCATTGCGTGCATGAAACTAGGCAAGTGCAATGGATTCTGCGTACCGACGAAATTGGTTCCGAATAACCATATCTCGGCTCCAGCCAAGATTATAAAGCAGGTAACCAGCATCCCCAATATTATAGGATTTCGACCCGCAAATGCCCATGAGCGGATGAGGATAACGACTGAATTTTGTTTGTTGAGAACAACTGTATCCCCCTAATGTGGGACTTGAGTACAAAATTACCTTGCGCAGAGAGGGACTAAGAAGTGCGGTTGTGTTAAAGAATGAGAGTCAAGATGAATGTGGAATGACTCACAAACACGACCATCATTCCGTACAAGGGATGCACCACCTTCTCACATGTCTCTCGAGGGTAATCTCCTAGCCAGGCCCACAGATAGAACGGGAAAGCTAAGATAGGATAGTAGCGACATATTAGATAGGCTATTTTGATGGAGGTCCATCGAGCCTTGTGTATCTGTTTCAACATGGCCATCCCAGCTCTTGCTCAATGCTCAACCCAGAGTAGAAACAAGGGACATACGTATTCATATTCATCACACAGGCATATGAAAAATTCGTGAATCAAGAGCGTGTATCCTGCTATAGGCGATTCAATGTTCGTGAGGCACTCAGGCCATTGAATGCTGCGGGGTAGATGCTCACCTACAGCAGAATACCGTCCACTGATAATACCGTTTCAATATAATCATCTGCTGGCGTGCTCCAATTAACCGTTCACTCACACATTCAGAGAAGTCACGGCCATTTTTTGGAACTCTTGAAACTGCAGGACGTCGTTTTCCATAATGTACCGCCAGCCGCCGAGGCCGATGTCTTCGACTGCAGTGAGCGGATCGCTGGTGTTCCGAAAACAGGACGAGCGGACGAGCGGACGAGCGGCGCGGGTAGATCAAGAGTTGTAAGAAGTGTGTCGAGAGGCGTCGAGGAGCCAACTTGTCGCGATAGTCAGAAGAATCCTGGAGAATGAACAAAAGTAGGATCTCGGTTTAGAAAAACCTTGTATGTATTAATCAATAGCTATGACGGAGTAAGAAGTACGCACCGATAGGCCGGGTGTGAACAAGAGTGACTGCTTTATCAATAATTAATTTGTTAATGTCAGAGGTGTCGCTGCGGAGGCGGAGGCGTCAACGGGGTAAAGTGGATGAATACCCTCCACTAAACACCGTAAAAGTAGGGGAGGGACTTGTTTGTGACGTGAAATCAAGAGGGTCTGAGTGGAAGGGAAAAAAGGAGAGAAGATAGATTAATGACAAACAGTTCATCAACTGTCAAGCGGAAGGGGGAGAATAGCGCGCCCCAAGGCTCGGTTGACGTGATTCAAGGCGAGAGGCACTGAAAGAAGCGTGAAGAAATGAAAATTAGTGCTGGAACTGGCCGGCAGATTGAGACACTGGATCTAGGAAGGGAAGGTGAGGCACGAGAAATGGTTCGATGTTCTGCAAGCATTTTGAGCTGAGGACGATATGAGCGAGTATTCAGTACCACCGCCACATGGTGGGTTCAGAGGTGGGGACACCTCGGATGGTTACGGCATATTCGATCTCCAATCCTGCGATGGCAGGACAGTGGAAGGGTCAACATGCCCAATCTACCGCGAACCCAGACTAATTTATCCAAATGGAGTCCAGACAGTCCTCGTCCACGTCGATCAGAAAGGTTGTACTTCACGGTGATTATCCTATAATCACCTTGGGGACAGGTGGAGGCGATGTAAGGTGTAGCAGGCGCAGTCGTTTGTCACTCGACAGGAACTCTCCACCAGGAGGCGGCGGACTGTGTCGTGAGAAATGCCCGGCAGACGACACTTAACAGGGCCGTCAACATTGGCATTTCCACTGGGAGACATTCCAAGAACATCATCGGGACGAGACCTCACCTGACTTCAGGCCTGCGAAGAACATTGACTCGGGACTGGTACTCCTGATCTTTGACAGAATATTACTTCTGTGGACTTTGCATAAATATTTCACGCGTTATGAGCGCAACCCTCTCAGTCGAGATGTGCTAAGACTGATTTCAGAGTGGCGTAGCAAGTGGTGATCCCGGGGTAGATGGCCTTATCTATACATTCGCCACGCAGGGAACCCAAAGCTTTTCTTGTATGGCTCAGTGGAACTGTTGTGATAAGCATCAGTGCACAGGCATTGTCAAAAGAAATGTAGGAAGCCCCAAGCCCAACACAGGGAAATCGGGTCTAATAGCCCACTGACCCGTTAGACTTGCCGAAGAAAACGTAATGAAAGATTTCGAGCTTCTGGAGAGGCGAAGCGTAATTGCATTATCATCTAAGCGAGAGCAATAAATTACATGCGGCGCGTTTCTCTGTAGTGATGTATGGTGCAAATTGGGGGGGCGGTATGGTGAGGTGCTCTTCAGTTGGGGCTTATATTCTCGTTGGCATTTGAATGAGTCTATGACTGAGGTTTCGGTTTATTTGGCATTCTGGATGTGGTATAACTGGCCCACTTACACCTTACACACCTTGTACACCTTATGCACCCTCTTTTGAACCACTGCGACCCTCCGGGTTGAAGATGATATAGACCCGGGGCTGTGATATCATTGCGCCGGTGCGGCATCCTGGCCTCGAGAAACATCTTTGCTTCGTGTTTGCGTCTGTGTAACTAGACGCTGTTCCGAAGCTGAAAGGGTAAAGAATGAATCCTTTTGTCCAGCAGCCCACCTTCGAATCTAGGCGTTCCCAAGCACCAATGATCGCAAATACAATCACTAGGGTGAAGAAAGCGCATCACGAGCTACTCACGGGTTGGAAGACGTGGTCCCTATCTCCAAAGTCATAGAAAAAGACCGAGTAAAATGCGATGGATGGTATGATGATGTATGACAGCAGCCTCGACCCTGTGTACACCCAAGGCGGTCTGAAGTCCTCAGCATCACCTTCGCCGTATCCTTGTCCAGGCCCATGTCCAGCTCCGGGGTTATTAGTCCGCGGTGTTGGCTGTGATGAATGAGCAGATGTTTGCATGCATCGTCTTGTCCTTGTCAGTGGCGTCGGCTGGCTCAGGAGGGCGCGGAGTTGGCGTCGGGAGAGCGCTAAGAACAACATTCAAAAAAAGAAAGGAAAGTGCGGATTCACTTGGTTAGAAGGATGGTCAGCGTCGCCGGGAGGATGGAGTAGGAGGACACGAACTTGCAATGATTTGCGCACGTGGGAGCCGTCGGTATTTCCCGACAGGGCCCAAGTGTCGCAGAACGCTGTTGGACTCCTTGACTTTGCCATGCCATCTGAAATAGATTTTCAATTGTAAGTGGACTTGTTATCACTAGCATGCTAATAGGATCCTAACTGCCTCAAAGGGGGGTCATGCAGGAGCCTCGATTACAGTTTATATCCGTGCTCGGTCTGCTAGCACAGCGCGTGAAGAGGATACTCTGAAGGTCTTCAGAATAATTTCAAACATTCTGCCGTTCTAGATTCTGTTCCTGAGGCTGCACGAGTATCGTTCTGTATCGTTGCACTCAAACTTGGCTCGCCGTTCAGCTGATCAGCACCAAGTTCCTAATCAGAACTGATATTCTCACCCTCGAAGCTCCACCAGGCCTCCACTGACGAAAGGAGATCGCAATAGCTCGTTTGTGGTTGAGAATATCCCTTGCTTGGTCATACCGACACCAGTCTCATTATCACTCTGATAATCTCATCTCTATCTGGACCAGCGCCTTAGCTTCACCACGACGACGAGCCTAACACACGTTCCCAGCAACAATTAGCGCAATGTCTCATTCATTTGGCACACCACACAACCTCTTCTCCATCCCCGATACTCATCCGGAATCTGTCTCTGCACTGTTGTCAAGCAACACCACGCCAGCCACGAGAGACCATCCCTTCATCGACACCACTCAACACTCTCCCTTTGTAGCTCAAGATCTTATTTCTATCGCCCGTTCTCTGGTATTACCGCGCGGGAAAGGGATATACGCAACTGATGAGGCACCAGAAGATTTTGACCCTTTATTGGATAGTGTTACGGCTAAAGTCACCGGAAAGGTGGCTGGGGATGAAGAACCAGGAGCTGTGAGAGGAAGAGAGGAAGAGAAGGAAAGGAGACACGAATTGGTCGAAATCAGTGATGAAGAAAGAGAGAAGGAGCAAGAGAGAAAGCTCCAGAGGAGGAAGAAGTGGAGACAAGATATATACGAAGCTGTTAACGGCGGTGGGTGTTTCTCATTTCCCGTGTCTATAACGCTTCGTTGACCATGTCATTTGTATAGATCATATTTCTGGTGTAATTCTTTACTCGGAAACCCTTCACCACCCTCAGTTCTCATTTCTCGCGGAAATCTTGACCCAGAGGGGTGTTATTCCGGGCATTAGGGCAAACGGTCCTCTAACACCTTTCCCAAACTCTCCGTCCGAGTTTATCGTACAAGGATTGGATGGACTATTGGCAACGCTCCAGTCCGCCAGGTTGGCAGGGGCTAGGTTTTCGAAATGGCGTGTTCCCATCGCTTGCACGAGCTTAAGGTGAGTAACTTGACCTGTTTAGATTTGAAATAAGCATTGATGCGTTCGTCTCCCGTCTTCATGAAAAGCCGGTCTAATCCTCTCCCCACAACGCTCTCCATCCAAACGCAAGCTCAAACTCTAGCTCAATTCGCCGCTATAAGTCAACAAGCGGGCCTGGTTCCCATCGTAGAGCCTGATGTTGAGTTTGGTGAAGATGCGAGTTTGGAAAGGAGCGTCGAGGTGCACATAAACGCCGTCGAGGAGATTTACAGGAAGATGAGAGAATGGGGTGTTCTCCTGGAAGGTATCTTTCGAATCTTGCATGCCCACTACCGTACATGAACCTGAACTCATGACTAGTACCTTTATTTTGTTTACCTGATTCTCTGCAGGAAGTCTGATCAAACCGTCGTTCCCCCAACCTGGACGTAAACACCCCTCAAGGGATACGACGACTCCGGAACAAATCGCTTTGGCCACTGCGACGTTTATTTCGAGAAGCGTACCAAATGCAGTTCCTGGCGTCGTGTTTCTCTCAGGTACGTCATTCGCCACTGCGCTTCCCTCTCCCCCATCTTTGCAACTTGTCATGGTGTTTTGTGATCATCTCATCTTGTGTACATGAGATTTCTGATGTTCCCCTATAGGCGGTTTGTCATCGCCCACTTCGGTCGCGTACCTCTCAGCTCTTAACAAGCTGATCAATCACGCTGCATCTGCAGCTCCTGGATCGCCCTTTTCGAGGTTACCTCCCTTGTCGTTCTCGTTTGGGAGAGCTTTGCAAGGTGGGGCGATGGAGAAGTGGGTTGCTGGGGACGTGAATGGAGCACAGGAAGATTTGAGATTTTGGTCAGAGAAGTGCTGGAGAGCTGTAAGAGGAGAGGAGGTAAACATCTAACGTCGATGTATATGGATTAGGGCTACGGAAATGAACTGGAATTCTAGTATGAAGGTGCATGTGACAGTGCTTTGTGTCTAGGAAAGCAAATTATGACGGAATGATGCGGATATTTGGCGGATAAATATGTAATCTCTAATGGGTGCTCTGGACTCTAAGGGGTCTAGATGCTGCGTGTTGAGCTTTTGGGGGAGGTATACATAGCCAATAACAAATACATTAAGGACGGCTGCCCACAAGTGACGACGCTTGTAGGCGTGAATTAAGGAGTGAATTCCAGTTGAATGGGATTAAGCATATAAGGTCCCTGCCCTGGACGAAAATGATTTTCGTTCACGGAGCAAGCCTTTCGATCTTCCATTCGGGGTCATCCTCCGATGAGCCCTCTACACGGACGTACCGCACCCTGTCATGAAGACGGCTGGGCTTGCCGGACCAAAATTCAACTTCGCTGGAACAACTTTGAGCACGGGTGTGTTAAAGTGGTGTGATTCGTTTACCTTGGTACGACCCTCCAGCCACCCCAGAAATCGGGCACGGGGACGTCTACACCGGAAGTTCCGTCCTCGCTAACACCGAATCGCTGTTCCAGCTCGTGGAGCCTCTTCGTGACCTCACCCTCGTCAACGACGGAGCTCTGCCTACTGGCCCAAGCACCCAATTGGCTTCCCACCGGTCTGCTCTTAAAATAGGCTTCCGTGACCTCCTTTTCTACTTTTTCTACCCTTCCGAGCACTCGTACGCTTCTGTGCATTTCTTTCCAGTAGAAGACCATGGCTGCGTGTGGGTTTTGTAGGAGCTCTTGGCTTTTGCGAGAGGTGTAGTTTGTGAAGAATATGAAGCCACGGTGGTCGAGCTGCTTGAAGAGGACCATGCGGGCTGATGGTATGCCGCTGGACGTGGCAGTGGAGAGAGAGATTGCCTCCGGTTCTTGGACATTGTGCTCTATGGCCTGTTTGAACCAGACTCTAAATTGATCCAAGGGGGACGGAAGGACGGTGGACGGAGATAGACCATCTGGGGTGACATATTGGCGATGAGTGTTGACTTTGAGGGAGTCGTGGTCTTGGGAAATGATACCGTTGGTGCCCTTTGTGGTGCCATTTGTGCCGTTGACGACGGGGAAGGGCTTGAAGGTGGTGATGACGGGGACGGCGTCCATGGAGAAGAGACGTGTGAGGACGGGAGGGCAGAGAGACGAGAAGGACGACATTTCGTGACTCGCCAGGGACTGGATCTAATCAGCGGCGAATGACCTAATTGATAACAATTTCACTTATCGGGATAAATAGGATATCTAATTACATAAGCTAATTGGGGAGTGGGGTGAATTGTTTGTTGGGCCTTGGGTTGATTCTTAATGCTCCATTCAATCTACGACTTGACCACTTTCTGCAGAAGAACTGCTGGCCATGTTCCTGCAAAGCTCGTGGTACGCCCGACCTCTCCCCGCCCTCAGCCCTTTTCACAGCAGTTTCATAGGGTGCATCAACCACCGTAGTCGGCTCAAAAATGTACCTCTTCGTATGTTACGACCCCTTACCTCCATGCGCTTTCTTACCTCTGAAAAACACAGGGAGGTAGACTGGTATCAGAACGAAAAATGGTCTCTGATCTCTATGTCTTCGACCTGCGCTCCTTTAAATGGGAAAAAATCCCCCCACATCCCGAAGATGACATACCAAGACCACGGTACTTCCACAGCGCGGATTCGTGGGACAGCCATTTGATCATCTTTGGCGGAATGTCCAACCAGCCCGAATCTCAAAATCCCGATGAACTATGCGTTTTGAACGACGTTCGTTTCTTCGACTTGGCTACTCGTCGTTGGTTACCACACAATCCATATCCCTCGCTTTCCGTGCCCGTCTCCGACTCATTAGTCCCAAGGGCACGCTATGCTCATCTATCCTCCGTGACCGCTGATAGACTCTTTATCATTGGTGGCCAAGACTTCCACAACAATTGGCTAGATGACATTTGTGTTTACGATTTGCTTGGGAAGACATGGGTGCAGAGAAGAGAATACCCCCGACACTGTGGTACCTATCGCAGCGTGGCTGTGGCGTCCAACATGACTGTACGAGTACCGCAAGATGAGACAAGCACTTCACAGGCATCGTCAACTCTCGGAGTCCCAGGACAGAGATTCACCGAGACGAGCAATCCCACTCAGTCTTCGGGTCACTTCACAGCATCGGAGAACCTGACACACCTCCCTTACTCAGCTCCTCCAACAGAAGAACACCCCAGCGACATTTACCTCTACAGCAACTATAACGTACGTAGCCACTCCTTTTCCCCTGTCACTCGATCTGCTGTACTCACCTTGGACCTTAGTTCACCGACGTCCGAAGAGAACTGGAAGTGTTCTCACCCCTTCCCGACACAGATTTCACCATTCACGACCGCTCCTCCTCAATGACAGGTACAACGTTCCCTCCAGGTCTTCGGTTTCCCACAGGTGCAATCCTTGGTACCCATCTCATCATAGCAGGGACATATCTCGCACATAGTTATCAATCATTCTCGATCTGGGTCCTCGACCTCCAGACAATGACTTGGTCGCGTATAGATCCGGGGAGGGCGATCGAAACGGGCTCATGGTTCCGTGGTTGCTTGTGGGCGGAAGAGAATAAATTCCTGATTTTCGGTAATAAGAAGGGCAATTTGGTGGAGGATTACAACAGGAGGTTGTTGAGCTGGGATCATGTTGCTGTTGTGGATCTGGAAGCGTTTGGCATATATCAGCCCCCATCGTTAAAGCTGGACATCAGGATGCAGGAATTGGGATTGGCAGCATTGGAGGAGAAGGTGTTTATGGATTTTGAGATTGTCTGCGACGATGGGAGAAGGATACCATGTTCCAGAAAGCTTTTGGAGGAGCGGTGGAGTTGGTTCAAGAGACAGAGGGTGGAATTTGAGAAGAAGGCGAAGGATGTTTTGCAAACATTGCCAAGTTCGAATATGCATGTGCCATTACCGGACTTGGCAACGGCGGGGACAAGCGCAACAGGGGCGTTGTCGGGCATTACCAATGGCCCACTATCGCCGGAGGGTACATCAACACCTGCTGATTGGGAGCTAGTCAATGGCGTTAATGGAATTGGAGAATTGATGATGAATGGGATAGGACACGGCTCAAGTCCTACGCTCAATGGAACAACTATTAATGGCGATGTATCACCTCAACACTCTCCCATTGATCCCCATCATACCATTTCTTCCATCAATGGCTCAATCTCTTCCTCACCTCCATCTGCAATCTCCACTGTTCCTCCAGTCCCGCTCTCCCTTTCTACCTCCACTACTGCCCCATCATCCTCTCCACCATCAGCATCTGTACCAACGCATTCCTCAACCTCATCCTCTATCATCGATCCTCGTCTCACACCACGTCAATTCCACCTCTCCGAACCATACCCAATAACTCTAGCCCTAATCCAGTATTTTTATACGCTCTCCTTAATAACGCCACTTCAACACGCACCAGCGGTTTTAAGTCAGCTATTGGTGCTATCGACGAACTATGATATCGATCACTTGAGGGAGTTGGTTAAACATGCCATGCATAGAGCGTTGTCGAATGCGACTTCGGTGGGTGTCTACGAAATCACGTCGCTCTGTAATTGCAGGAGTCTGCAAATTAGGGCGTTGAGAACTATTATGGTGAGTGTTGGTTCAGTTCCACTGAATCGGACTCGTTGGACTGATGTTGAACCTTTCTTAGTCCTACACCCAGCGTCGTCCTGGTAGACATCGTACTGATAGCACACGACATGATCAAGGCGGAGGCGGCGGGGGTGGTGGCGGTGGTAGCGGGGGTGGTAGCAATGGCCCTAATGGTCCCCCGCCTGGTCCAGGTCCCTCAAGTCCAGGAGGTGGTTCGGGGAGCATGGATAAATATACCCCGCGACCTAGAGGAACCTCAGATGCAAGGTGGAGAGGTGCAGGCGCTACATCCGGGCTAGGTGGAATGACTATGAGTGAAACTCAGGCGCAGGGGCTGGGATATAGCCCCGTTTCGACGTCGGTGAATGCCAACGCCAGTACCACCACCTTAGGAGCGAGTACCATCAACACGAGTATGACCACTCTGAGTGCTGGTTCTGGTTCAGGCTTGAGCGCGAGTACTTCTGCCACTTCGTTAGCATCTGGAGGTCTACCCAGCCCAACGTCGAAATCTTCTGGGAAGGGGAAGAACTCTGCGAAGCAGGGCCAGGGTATCAGTTATAGTGAGTTTCGTTCGCTGAGCATTTTGATACATTGATGTGTTTCCTATTCTTCGTTCATCGCCCGTTTCCCTGTTTCGCGCTTTCGTTCATTCTGTTCTTTCTTTTTCTCCTTGTTCCCGTCCACTTTCATGGATTATATGCGGAGTTCATCCTGACTGATTATTGATGTATTTTATCTCTCTCTGTTTCCGTCTTCCTATAACCCCTCCAACGTGGAAAAAATCCTCTTTAAACGCACGAATTGTCGTCCTTTAAATGTGTATGTGACAAAACAAAACTGTTGATGTTATCAAAACCGTCTTTGTCGGTGTTGGAATTCGAATCAAAAACCCGAATATTCAAAACGTCACCCCGGTACCGGACGATCACGACTCCTATCGTATCATATCGTGACGTCCATCCATCCATATCTCACGCACACACTCTGGCACCCGGCCGGACACTCGGACGCTTCGATTCTTCGATAAATGATACGAACGTGCGACATATATGCCATCTATGTTATTGCGTCGATGAACCCACCTTCGATGTATGCGACCCCGGAATACACCACCACAATACTAATTTCCCGGTCCCTTTAACGTTGGGCGTGCCTTTTGTATTCCTCCCTCCCTGTCCGACCCCCCATGCACCCGGGGACTAATATTGGTTACTCCATTCGCTTCCCGGATTTGGGGCTTCACCGGATTCAGTTGGACAATCCCAAGCTCAGCAAATCCCACCGTTCTATGGAGGCCCACAAGGTTCCCGTGCTTCAGCTTACTCTCCTATCTCCTCTGTCCAAGCTCAGCAGCCGCACTCTGGACAACCTTCTCCTGTTATCCCTTATCATGATCCCACTGCGGGCCGACCCTTGCCAGCTGTGCATATGCATAGACCTTCGCTCGCGCAGATGAATGCCCTGAGTTCCGTGGACGAAATGTTTGAGATGACTTCATCGTCCGGGAATGATGGGTACACGGATGAAAACACTGATACTGAGGACGAACGCGAGAGGGAAATTAGGGCTTCGCTTGGTATTGGAGGAGCGGGGGATTATAGAAGTAGGTATGGGCATGAACCTGCTGATGACTATCGGCGCGGATATAACCCTGGGCCTGGGTATGGATTTGGAGGGATCCCAGCTGCACCCTCGGCCACTTCGGTGGGGTCTCTTAGTCGAAAGGCCTCCAACAATGCGTTTGCGTATGATGGAAGAGAATACAGAGACGAAAGTCAAGTCCTTGGAAGGCCGCAAGCGAGCCAACCCCAGGTACCACAGGCACAGGCACAAGCAATCCGCCCGCCTCCAATGCTGAGGTCCAACTCCGACTACACGGCTGGGACTAGTCCTCATGTTCGTCAGTCAAGGTCGGCGTCGTCGGCGGCGACTTCGGTGTTCAAGCCTTCTAGCAGTGTCCCGAAGACGGTGCAATCTGGACCTCCGTCTCCTACGGTAATGCGATCGCCTACGATACCTGACAACAAGTCGAGTACGAGTACGAATAGCTCAGGTAATGGTAGTGGTAAGAAAGGTTTTAAGCCGTCGATTCGTCCTATTTTCATCGGTCAGTCTCAATCTCAATCACAATCTGAAGCTTCAACTCTTCATCATTCTTCTGGTTCTGGTTTTCCATCAATCTCTTTGGGTACCGCTGCATCTACATCTGCATCCACGTCTACTTCATATCTTAATTCTGCATCAGCAGTACCACCACCAGCAGTACCACCTACTGCAGCATCATTTCTTGGACTTGACAATTCTACTCGTGATTCGGTTTCTTCATTTGCATCTGCGTCTACATATAATGCTTCACCTTCCCATTCACGCGCTTCTTCTACATCCACAACTACCGCATATTTACAACATCCTTCCACTACTCATAGCTTGAACGATCGTCATCATACCCATATTAGCGACAACAATAATAGCACCAAGAACGCCGGTACCGAGGTCGCACTTAATGCTCCAGGAGGTGGCGTCGGCAGTGGCGGCGGAGGAGGGTTAGGAGTAATTCACGAAGCGGCTGAAGAAAGGGAAAAACAGACGATTTCTGAATTGACGATGACCCGGGCAGGGTTGGCAATGACGATGGAAGAATATACAAGTTACTTTGATGATGACGAGGGAGATGAGACGGGTGCTGAGGCAGACATTGATACTGAGGCCGAAGCGGAATTGGAATATAACAGGCGCTCCAGGGAAGACAGGGTGGACGAGGGAAGCACCATTGTTCGCGTCGGGGATAGTGGTGGAAGACGAGGAAAGGAGGACAGGAGGCCTAGCCCCAGCATGGACCATATCCCAGTTTCGGAATGGAGGGAATACCTCAACACTAATTCAAACATGATCAAGGACACATTCAGTCCTATGACAAATCACAGAGTTAGCGCAAGCGCCAAGGCCCCCGTTGTGCCTGGTCCTAGCCGCACACAAGCTGCTCAAGCGCACCTGCAGCAAGGTTTTGCAGGTGTTGGACTTAATAGCGTTCCTACAACTCCACCTACCTTGTCTCGTGCATCCAGCATGAACACAGGGCCGAGCAATTCTACTTCAGCGATGACGAGCCGTGGCGCTAGTGGAGCAAATACTCCTAACGGGAAAAGTCCGAGGGATGTCGAATTTTCTATGGCGTTGAGCGCGGCCATCAAGGAGATAGGGACGTCGACGACCGGGCAGAGCGGGAGCACGTTGAGCAGGTTTTTATCGAGGAGGAGAGGGAGGGACTCTCAGGCGTAATTTTTGGTTCTTGTGCTTGGTTCAGGATATGGTTAATAGCCCGCCGGTATAATTGTTTCTTGGTTTTGGTCTTGGTTTATGACTGTGGGTGAGGCTGGCTCATTCCATAGTCGCAAATATCTTGGAGAATGTAGTATAATGCGCGCATATATTATAATGGATGTGAATCCTTGGTACTTACCTAGTTTCCCTCACAACCCCCTAACCGCCTAACATTTCTTCATATCTGCGTCTTGGTATTATTCCAACTGATTCCGTTGGTATGCTTATCGACGTCATTCTACCGGTTTGGGCACTCTACCTTTCTTGCCTAATTATTCTCTATATAATGGCTGTGTGTGGTACTGATAGACTTGTAGAATTTGACGCACGCAATGATTGGCCAGATTTTCGCTGACAACTCGTGAATGGCATTTGGGAGCCCTAGCGTTACCGCATTGCGTTCGAATTACACCGGACAAGAAAGCATCGAAGACTACATGGTACATGATCAAACTATCCACTCTGCCCGCTAGCAATTGAACTTGATCCTCAACCCCTGCTTTTTCATGTCTAAGATGCGCTTATCGTCTCCCTTGCCTATGGGCTTTACATTGGCGTTGATCTCGACGTCCTTGATCTTGCAGCAGCGTAGGAGCCCAACTCCAAGCGACCACCTCGACCAGACAAGGTCTACGACCTCCGTGTCTGTCGCCTTCTGCCCTTCGATTGAGTCTTCATCGATATGGAGATCTTTAAGCTTCGGTAGAAGTTGGACGCGCCGACCAGGGGAAAATGTGAGCGCGGATACCAGACGCTTGTCGAAGCAGTTGCATCCGCGAAGAGACAGCGACTTGACTCTTGGGACTCGTCCAAGGCATCGTATGAGTTCATTAGATGTTAGGCTGATGTTGCTGAGATCAAGCGTTTCCAGTAACGGTGAGGCGGTAGTGATCGCATCGAGAGTGCCCTCCATGTCTTCCAAGGAGCCGAGCACGAGAGTTGTAAGGCGGGGGAATCGCACGGCCTGGAGAATTGGTCCAAAGCCTTCACCTTCGTAGTCGATGGTCAGCGTATTGAGAGATTTATGGACGAATGGAAGTATTTCGTCCGTTTGCAGTAGAGGAACTGGCTCCACTAGTTCGCAGTTGTCTAGGTTAAGGTCCTCAAGTTTGTCGCAGCGAGTCAGTAAGTCCAGTATCGTGGAAGGTGTAAGGTTGCTAGCTTGGATGTACAGAAGATCAAGGGGGAGAGTCTCAGCGAAGCGTGCGTCTCCGATAAGGCCAGGTATATCCCGTCCCAGGTAGAGGTCTTGAAGGTTAGGACACGCCGAGAAGGAAAGTTGAATGACACCAGGAGTGATGTCAAGAACTTCTTCGTAGGGCCCGGTAATGTACAATACCAGAGATTCGAGGCGAGGTAATCCCTGATTGAAAATGTAAACGGATTGTCGCAAGTCGTTCAGCGTCATGCGTAGGTCGAGCTCAGCGACTCTATGCGCGATGGCCGGGAGAATGCTGGCTAATATGGGAGCTTGTTCGTGATGGTCGATTGTCATTTCGAATTGGCACGGAAGGTCACCGGAACGAGCAAGCCATTGAACTATTGCCATGATGTGTCGCCCAGCGCGTTTTGAGGGCTTCCCAGGGGCAGCGATAGTGACACGGGTCCAGAGTGCGTGGGTGATGAGGGCGGCGGCGCGCCAGCGCTTGCAGACCAGTCCTAAGATGATAGGGATCTTGTAGTATCGCAAGCGGCTTGACTGAACATAAAAGACAAAGACACGAGAAATGACCTCGAGGGGAAGGCTTTGGATTGGGGAGGGTGGTCCCATGGTGGTCAGTGTTGAAGTGGGTATCTTCTGGAGCTAGGACTTATATCTGAATTAATACAGTCTAGATCTTGTTGTCAATGGACTAATTTGGCTACATTAGGTAGAGAAGAAGAGAAGAACTACCTTTCGTCATCACCGTTTTTGAGCTTCTATATTGGGGCCCAGTGCATTGAAGGGGTGCTCAGACTCCAGCTACAATCACGACCACGTACAGGCCGAACACTGTCGTAAAGTGGGCATGCAATTCAATCTTGATTTACTAAGACCTACAAGAAAACGTTAAAAGCTACATAACAAACGCTTTCCCTTTAGTATTCTTGGCCGGAATTAATCGTTATCTTCAATCCCTGTTTCTTCATCTCTAATACCCGCTCGCGTTCTGCTTCCCCCAATAGTTCTTTATCAATCCTTATCCTAATATTCTCGATTCTGGAGCAACAATCAACTTCGAGTGACCACCACGACGAGATAAAGTCCACGATCTCAGTGTCGTCGCCTTCTGGCCTTCGATGGAATCCTCACCGACATAGAGGTCCGTAAGCGTCGGTAAGAGCTGGACACAATGGTCAGTGCGGATACCAGACGTTTATTGAAACAGTTGCATAGAGTCAAGGTCAAACTCTCTATTCTTGGGACTCGTTCGAAACAGCGTATGAGTTCATCAGCACCCAAGGGTATATCGGTAAGGTTCAACGATTCCAGCAGAGGAGAGGCACTGGCGATTGCGTCGAAAACGCCCTCCATATCCTGCAGGGACATGAGTGTGAGACTCGTAAGACCGGGAAACCCGGAGTAGTGGGTCGAAACCTTCGCCCTCATAGTCGACAGTTAGCCCTTCGAGCAATGTATGCGCGAATGGTGTTATCTCGTCGTCTTGGAGCGGAGAGCCAGCTCGCGTTAATTCGTCGTTAAGAACACCGGGCACTTCGAACTCATCGCAGCGCATCAGCAAATCGAGTACCATCAAGGGCCGAAGGCACTCGGCATCCAAATGCCCAAGTTCACGGGGAACAGCCTGAGCAAGTCGTGAGCCTCCAATAAATCCAACGACATCCTTCGTCAAAGCGAGGTAGGAAGGGTTAGGGCACTTCGTGAAGGAAAGTCGTCCTATTCCGCGGCAAACGTCAAGAGCGCTGCAAGAGGGAGCAATGGCTAAATTCAGCCTTTCAAGAAGGGGCAATCCTTGGTTAAACACATCGATAGAACGTAGTAGATCGTTCAGGGACACGGTCAAGACAAGACAGGAGACCTTATGTGCAATGGATGGGAGGATGTTGACCAAGATGGGATACTGGATGCGGGCGTCGGTGCGCATTTGAAATAAGCACGGCAGGTCGCCAGAACGGGAAAACCAGCGATTTATGGCCGCAACATTTTGAGCGGTACGTTCAGAGAGCTTCCAAGGAGCAGAAACAGTTGCACACGACCAGAGAGTGTGGGTGAGGAGTGTTGCGGCTCGCCAACGTTTGCAGACCAGACCCAAGACGATAGGTACCTCCGGTTCAGCGAAAAAAAAGGCATAGTCTACACCAGAATAGAAAACAAAAGTCCGGGAGAGAACCTCTAGTGGGAGGTCGTGAATCGTGGTGCGTGGGCCCATGGTGGTCGAAGGGATGGAGCCCTTTACGCATTATATTGAGTGCTTGTTATCACGTGGCACTTTGGCGTGTTGCTTGAGCATGCGTATCGTAGCATCGCTCATACGATTCCATGAGTTCTCGAGAAGCTGGTTCACCAAGCTCAAATGCGTCAAATGGCGCCCGATCCACTTCATTAACCGATCAGCTGGCCAAGATTCAGAGTCTCTTAAACTCGCAAATCTCATTACTACAAGAAAACGATGCGAGGCTGAAGAGTCTGCACGGTGATGGTAGTAGTGGGACTCGGACCCAGGATAGTAGCCAAGGGAGTAAGGATGCTCAGCCGAAGCAGACGGAGCCGGATCCAATGCTCTCAAAATTGGATGCGCAAGTTGATCAGATGCTCAAAGAACAGAACGAAGAGGCAAAAAAATGGATTGCTGAGAGGCAGCAGGAAAGGGGTCAGTACTCGTCCAAAATGGTTGTCACTGAATGGCTGACCTTATTTCTGCGAGTAGAAGCGACTAAAGATGTTGTGAAAGACCTGGATAAGAGCCATTCTGACAGAATTGCTCAGCTTCACGCAATAGCAGAAGGTAGGCAGATTATGCCCGTGACAAGCGAAAGACATGTTCATCTATACTATTTTTGGGAATCTACAGAACTCCGAGCAGACAGGGATCGCGCGCGAGCAGAACTAGACGAAATAGTAAACCAAAGATGGGCCTGACATCTTTGTAAATGTTGGTATTGGACACGAATGCAATAATATAATTGAAGAATAAAGTTAAAGAGTAACATTACTTCACGAGGAAGCACCCAAAACATAGATCCGTCCTCTCTGATTAAGGTTTCCATTCTCGTCCAGAAGATCTAAAATCCGTTTAGCCTGCATTTATGCTTGGGGGTGCGAAAAAACTCACTCCATTGGTTGCCGTTTTCTTTGCGCTACCGGCGGGAGAGAAAGTTTAGCATATACGGAGCTTTAATATATTAGTTCCAAGAACTTACGAAGTATGCGAACCAAGCGTAACCTTCGATCCAATCAAGGGTATCCATATACCTAATAGTCTGATTCAAGAAGTCGGTGACGACTGTCAAAGGGTATTTAGCGAGCTCGAAATATTCGCAGGCATAGGAGGTGGCGATCATATGCCAGTGGCGTACCAGCATCATCCTGGGATGTAGACGCAAATTCTGTGACCCAAAGCGGCCAGTTGGGGAATTGGCCGTGCATCTGCCAGATGTAGTCGTAGAAACTGCCAATGCCCTCTCCATACCTGCACAACAAGATGTAATGAGGATATGGATAGGCGATGGCTTTGGAGAAGCGTACCAGTGGAAAGGGATGAAATCGATGCTGCAGCCGGTACATGCAGCCAGGAAGTCGGCTAACCATGGTCGTCCCCATGGCGCATTTGTAATGGCAGGCGCGCCTAGTCTGACTCCCTGGGCCTTGAGGGGTTCAATGTATTGCCTCCAAAGTTGAGCAGCGTAGGTGGGGCTGATGTTTGCTTGATCTGCAAAGTCTGGCTCGTTGAATCCCTGGTTTAAATAATTAGGCTTTCGGGGTAAGATATGAACGAGAGACTGATCTACGGACCAGTACTGTCCTAGCACCCTGTGCGCGGACGGCAGAAGCAAAGTTCTCGGCGCCACCTGCACCCCATTGCATGGGAATGAAGGGTATGCCAGACCTTGCGATATAGTCTGGGGGTGTTTGAGCCCAGTTGTAGATCCATGAGATGACACTGTTGCTCTGATTTGCTCTGACGATGTCGAAGGGAGTGTCAGGCTCAGCAAATGCTAAGCCACGTTTTGGATTTTTAGCAGCGGATGCAAAAGGTAGGACGAGAAGGAAAGCAGAGAGGTGAGGAAGGAAATGCATGATAAGTTAGCTGCCGTTTGCTGGACATTCAACGAGCTCGTCGAGCGGTATTTGAAGACTCTCGGTAGAGCTTTGGCAAAATTGCATGTAGACTTCTGGTGCAAGCGCTCCACTACCAAGCAAATCGACCATATTGTTCAAGGGTCATGTGTGGTGGACTGGCATCGAAGGAGGAAAAAATCTTGCCAACGTAAGTAGCGATTGGCTCTTTAGAAATAGGCGCTTGCGTTTAAACGGCCCTTTATGGAGCGAGCCACTGAATACGCGGGATTTGCGGGGCGAGAGGTGCGGGGCCAGCACTACCGAGGAGGCGGAAGCACTTATTCCATGGCAATAAGTGTTTGGCCTAGCACATGGCATTAATACAGCGGGCATAGAGGCACATTAGGGGGCCAGTACAGACCTCAAATAGGCGTGTAGATTGCCTGCAAGTCCCTAATTTGAACTACGGCCACCAGTGGATGATAGGCCATGACGTCAGATTAATTAGGCCGAGGGTGGAGATACAGAGTTTGGCGATCCATGGCAGGCGTGGTGTTGCTCCAATGTATCATAGCAGCAGCGTCGCCTGATGAGCATCTATATCATCACATGGCTTGAAGCATATGGGAGGCCATCCTCGCCAGGGTGATGCCCGGTGGAACAATTGCAAGGCTTGGTGGGCTTTGTATTGGTCAGTCGTGATCAGCAAATCCGCCTCGTTGTCGATAGGATCATTCCCAAGGTGTGGCGTTTGGTCGAGCAAACGTCTGGTACATGGACGAGGTTACTCCAGTTCCTCTGCAAGTGCTGTCTGGCCAAGGCTAGAGAGCTGGAGAACAGGGGAGTTGGACGCGAAAGGAAAGCGCCGGACGGCAACGGAACGGAACGGCGAATGCCGAGGATGTGTAAGCGATCGACGAACCAATCCAACTCCACCGTTTTCTCTCATTCCTCGCTGAATACCCTCCCTTCCTCAGCTGCAGTCCAAACATTCGTCCATTGCCGGCAATAGCGACCAGCTGGGAGACTTGTCCAGCTTTATTTATTAGCTCCACCTCGCAAAACTAGACGCTCTGCGCCATGGCCCAGTCGTACTGGTCGACAACTCCAGCGAAGCAAAATAGTCTCGACGAGTCTTTGATCCCGGGATTGGGTACTGAAAAGCATTATAGAGTAGAGGATGTGCAGGAGACCTATATTGAGCACAAGGACCGGTGTGTAGCTTTGTCTATATCTATTGATGCGGGGTCTTATCTTCTGCTGTGCAGTCTTGTCCATGCTCTCGACGGGACTAGCTCCATCCTGAACCAGATTCGTGACTTCAACAAGGACGAATGGGTAGTTAGATACCCCCAATTCCGGGAGAAGACAGACGAAACAGGCCAAGAAGCTGATCCCTCCAGCCCAGTCCACCGCCGCCTCCCTCGTCGTTCCCTGTCATTCGCTGATGACCCCAGTACTGAGACAGAAGTCGTAGTATCTCATGGTCGACCTGGGCTGCGCCGTTCATTAACTTTGACACCAATCATCGACACAAAAGAGGACGAACAATCCACATTGCACGACGAGCGGGAGATTTCCGAGGCTCCCGGACTTTTCCCTTCCTCCCCTTCCTCCGAGTTCAACGTTTTACGCCTTGACCTCAAGTTGGCGACCCACAGCTCCGCCAACTCCGTTTCATCCCTTGTGACGCAACTCGGGAAATCATCAATCGCCAACTTGCTGGACGAACGCTTCGCTGGGTGCCTGGCTCACATTGAGAAGCTACGCCAACGCGTAGAAGACACATCCTCCAAGGTGTTGGTCACTGGTGATCTTAATGCGGGAAAGTCGACTTTTGTCAATGCCCTTCTCCGTCGGGAGGTTATGCCTGTAGATCAACAGCCCTGCACCACAGCCTTCTGTGAAGTCCATGACGCGGCCGAGAATGATGGATTGGAGGAGGTGCACATCGTGAACGAGGGGGCAACCTACGACATCAAGGACGAAACCACGTTTACTCGCGCATCTATCGCTGACTTGGAGGAGATTGCGACGGAAGGCGAGGAGGGCGCAGACGGCCAACTCAAGCTGCTGAAGCTTTATCTTGCCGATACCCGTGCACCTTCTGAATCCCTACTCAATAATGGAGTTGTCGATATCTCACTCATTGATGCACCCGGATTAAACCGCGACAGTATACAGACTACTGCCCTTTTTGCTCGTCAGGAAGAGATCGATGTTGTCGTCTTCGTCGTATCGGCGGAAAATCATTTCACACTTTCCGCGAAGGAGTTCCTCCAGAATGCTAGCAACGAGAAGGCATACCTCTTTATTGTTGTTAACAAGTTCAACCAAATCAAGAAAAAGGACAAGTGCCGACGACTAGTCTTGGAGCAAATCAAAGAGTTCAGCCCCAGAACATACGAAGAAGCAAGTGATCTCGTGCATTTCGTCGATTCGGCTGCAGCTCTTCAACCCTTCACCGCCAACCCCGACTTCGATGACCTTGAATCAGCACTCCGGTCATTTGTTCTCCTTAAGCGTTCCAAATCGAAACTCCAACCCGTCTCCACCTACCTCGACAATGTCCTTGGCGACGTCGAGTTACTCGCATCAGCGAACGCCATTGTGGCAGAATCGGAGATCGCACAAGTCAATGAAGGACTAGCGCAATCCAAACCTGTCCTAGAAAAGATGAAAGCCGGAAAGGATGTGCTTGATCAGGGTCTAGAGTCTGTAGAGGACGAGGGAGTAGCTGCTGCTACGGGAAGGACCAAAGAGATCTTGAACACTGCATTGGAGCGAGTAGGACATGGTCAACTCGGAGTCGAGAACACCGATATCGCACTGCCTACTTACCCCGGTATCCTTGGTATCTGGGACTACGCCCGTGATGTCCGCAAGGTATTGCTGGCCAGTTTGGATGCCGCGGTGAAGTTGGCCGAAAACGAAGCACGGGTTATCACATCCCGTGGTGTCGACAAGATCAAGGACTTGGCTGAGGTTCATCTACCCGTAGGCGTTGAACGCAGCAGGAGGGTTTTCATGCCTGAAGCTATGTTCAGCATGACAAGGAAGAATGGGAAGAAGAGCAGACGAAGCTCTCAGTTCACCCGTCGACCTATCGTTGCTGGTGGTGTCTATGGCTTGGGCATTGGTTTGTCCGAACGACCGGACCTCCTCGAGACGAGCGTATCCGACCTTTTCCAAGTTCGCTTCGGATTCTGGATTCACGATGAAGACGAGGAAAAGGTCTCGAAGCATGGGGAAGAACTGATATTCTCTGGACCTTTCACCATCCTTGGCGGTAGTCTCACTGCATTGACTATGGCTGGTGGCAAGCTCATTGGGTTCAAGACTTTGATTGAAACGCTTGCACGAGTTGCTGACCTGCTTGAGAGTGAGTCGTTTAGGAAGTGGGCGCTGCCGATTGTGGGTGGTGCTGTTATTGCAGGCGGAGTATACATTGCGATGGAACTGCCTCGCTCCATCCCTCAAAATGTTGGTAGGAGGATCAGAGATCAAGTCCTCCATCTCGAACACGAGATCGGAGCGAACCAGGAGTCATTCGTAGAGTCCCACGAGCAGAGAATAGGAAAGGAGACGAGGAAGGTTCTGAGACTGGCGGCTTGGGATTTGAAGGAACGATTCAAACAAGGAATGGAGGAGAGGGGGAAGGAGGTCCACATTGCGGAGGATCGCCTGCAGAAAGCTACAAAGGCCCTAGCACGACTCGCAGATTTTGCACAACAAGCTGCCAAGTTGAGGATAGAGGCCGTCGTCGAAGATGTGGCTTAACCGCCGTCATCGTACTTTCTGCTGAAAACCAAAATGTGATTATACATTCATTCCCCTGCTTTGGAACCCCCACTTCCTGTTAAGTTCTTGCTCTTTTTCGCCATGCGTTTTTGAGGCACACATTGGTGTCCATCTCCCCACCTTATGTTCGTCCTAATACCTCAATTCTTCCTTGTCATACTTGCCCTAGTTCTTGTACAGCACGTTCCTTTTTGACCACCCTCTTCCGACACAGCTCTTCATTTTGTTCTTACTCCTGGTTTAGTGTGGTTTTTTCCTTCTTCCGTTGATATACTTTCTCATTCTAGCACTAGTTATAGCTACGACTCTAGACGATGGATCATGTATTGATGTATGAAATGAACTCGGTGAGCCAATAGGGCTCGATCCACAGTGAATGGGATTACGTGAGGCCAGACTGGGGTTCATCTAATGCTGATTTAATTAACCCCTGGCACTTCGACTCAAGCCCTTAACGGTGCCCATTTTCTACACCTGCTCCAGCAGTCAATAGTGTTCTAGTTAGTGCTGTGCCCCGCAACTTTAGTTAGAAGGGGTCATATCCCAACCCTGAATCGTACATGAGCCTTCTTAAGTATTATGTGTAGGTGTTGGTCAACTATTTCAGTCCTACAGTCTCTCTCATCCCGAACCGTTACTGGTAGACATGAATGAGATCCCTTGGCGCTGCCAATATAACAATAGTCACTCACAAAGCTCTACGTTGAATGATCCTCTGGTTTGTTCCGGAATGGGAATTTCCACAACCGAACGAGCCTTCTTTAGATCCTTATATTCCAAGATTTGGCTGTGGATGCGGACCGTAATGGAGAACGGAGGCGTGCCCTGAGTAAAATCGCGACGGGATGAACATCCGATGAAATAGAACATCGGGCTACAACCAGGTTGACTTCTACAGGAACGGTCCCGGTGTTGTCGTACCATTCAATATGCCTAACGCCTTCAGAAGGCCGGACAGCCCAAGATGCAGACGCAGATGCTGCTATTAACTGTGTGATAGGCCGGAAGGGCAGAGTAACCCGTCTATAATTGGCGTCGCTAATACGGAGGAAGTTGTAAAGATAGTGGCCTTCTTGAGAGGGCTGGATAATTAACTCTGCCTTTGGAACATCGTATCTCTCAGTAAATGTCCTGGGCGCTTCCTCGTTCCTTTGTAGCTCGTACTCCACGTAGAAAGGCGGGCTTCCGGTAAAGAGAAGAGTAAGGGAAATTTCAATGTCATCGTAACTAAACAGTTTAAAATCTCAGTTCGATCTTTCTTATACCCACGAAAGAAACTTACCAGCTTATCAGGGATCTCCAATCCATTGTCATAGTTGGAAGAGCAACCTGGGATACGCGACATACCCGCGATTCGAGGATCTCCACTGGACACAACTGAGAAATAGAAAATCTCAGCCTCCGCTCTACCAGAAATAACCAACTTACCTGTCCCTGTGCCTGCACGAGCGTGTAGTAACCGGGTTTGTTGACCGGAATAATAACCTCTTGCTGTACGGTGTTAGGTCGGAATGTGCGTTCCCATGGAACTAGCGATCGTGTCCTTGTTTCAACAACTTCTTCGCCTTCTCCAGGTGGATCGTACGTTATATGAACCTCCCAATCCGAGTCTGCCCCTTCATTAGCTTCAATGACTAGCAAGGCTTCGTGACCCAAGAGCATATTAAGTCCATTCTCGCTGTGGCAATTCCTGAACGAAACAGCGGTTCTGGGTACGACCGTGAAAGAGCTAGTCGTGCGGGCTTTTCGAAGGGTTGATTGACCCTCCTCAGCGATCGCCAAATGAGGTGGATAGATGATGTTACCAAGGCCATCCCTGATCTCTTCGAGCGAATAGAGGTGGTCTCCTGTTGGATTGAGCGCGATAGTCAGGAAGTACTGAAATTCTTGAACAGTTAATGGCTATAGCGTTCCCTTTGTATATGAGCATTCCCGGGTCTAAGTGCGGTATGAGGGTATCCATGGCTCTGAGAAAAGTCAGAGCCAGCTTCAATGTCTTCAGTAGTATGATACTCTGTCCTACCATTGATGGTCCTGGACCACTGTAGTGCGAAAGGAGGAACGCCGAAGATGTTGAGCAACAATCGATCGTAGGCTCCCTCGCCCGCACACTTAAAACCCTGTGTGCCTTGGTTCGTCGACGCCATTGTGAACTCCGGTAGGTCCTCCCCACATCCCTACTTCAGAACTACTTCCTCTTCCTATAATGTCAGAAGCACCAGAGGACCTACGGCTAAACTCCCTTGCATAATTCATGGGCGCATCGATCCAAGCAAATTCAGCTCGTGGACACGGTGCGACGGCTAGTCGGTCTGGAAAGAGGATGCGAGCCCCAACTTTATTGTCATCGAGGACTCGATCAAGCTGTATTATGCCGGGCTCTGAGACTTGGATGTAGACTAGGGTGCGATACAAGGACGGGGGGGAGGTATGCTCCCTGTTAATCCCGCCAAACAATTTCCGCTTAGTCCTGGCGGCCTGGCGTGCCTTTTCAATTTGCATGAGATCTGAGCGTGAGAGATCTACTTGATCACGTCCCGAAAAGCTGGAGTCGCCGATGGGGTCATTGACAGAGGCAAAGTAGCGAATATGGCTGGGTTTAGCTAAGCCTTTGAGGAGGATAGGGATGAACACGGAGTCCAGGGGATTCGCAAGGCAGAATTGGAGCTCATCTGGGTTTAGTTGAGCGCTAGCCACTGGTGAAATCTGAGCAACTTGACAACCGGGTAGGTTACTATTCGAACCGCAATCGTACCGATTCGCAACATATGACGAAACACCGCGATTTTTGCCAGAAGTAGCTTTGAAAACTTAGTGAATCAGCTTCGTTAAACTACTAGGAGCGTACCATGATCTCCAGAGGGTTCCTGTTCCTGTACATGATGTGGCAGAAAGAAGGCAGCCATATACGAAATCATTATGGAAAGGACTAGAAGTGATGGTCCCAGTCGGCTTCGTCTTGGCTGAGCCCCAAACGCCTGAGAGTAGGAGATTCCGACGCATATCAAATCCAAGGTAAGCCACACTTTTGGGTCCTGGTTGGGGCCCTGTGTCCGCTTCATCACAACTTTGGTGAACTGCTCTCGTATTAGCACTGCACATGGAGTAAAGAGGGTGAATAACCTGGCCCAGAATGCCAATTGCTACCAATGCATTGTTCCGAGTATTTGCTGCCAAGGCATCGCTCCAAGCATTATTTTTTGTCTGCGCTCGACTGTCTTCAGCAGGCCCTGGCATGTGCAAGCTGACTGGTATCGCGGGGGATGAGAGGGAATAGTAACAAGACGAATAGCTGTATAGGTACTGAGAGCCGCCCAGCGCAACTAACGGACTAAAGCGCAGCATGGTTGCGGTATGGCGGCCTCCATGTTTCCTCGTGTCAAACGGCGCCTCTGATAGCTCGAGACCATGGCTGCATTTATATGATTGTTTGTAATACTTGGGGTTAGGAGGCACGGTATGTGTATGCAGCCAGCGAATCTAAGTGTGTCACCGAGGACGGAACGGAACTCATTCGCGTGGTCGTACTGCGTCTTGGATGAGGGATCGGCGTGAGGCGCCGCAACACTCAAAGAAAACCAATTGAATTCGTTCATGACCGTTCTCGTTTTAGTCAAAGATGATTTAGACTCACATCATTCATTTCGTGGGTTGGGGAACTATGCAGCCATGATGACGACCCTAGTCTTCGACTAACTCTAAATTGTGAATTAGTTGTTATTTGTTTAATTCCAAAGCCAAAGCCATCTTGGGTGCTCGCACGCAACCTGCATTGCTGATGGCATCCTTCACAATCCAACCCCCTGCATATTTCAAACTCTTTTTCCATGCTGCAAAGCATCCGCATCAGCAAGTTAACGGTGTTCTACTTGGGAGGGAATCGTCTCCTGGGCAGGTAGTTGTCGAAGATGCCATTCCCTTACTTCATCATTGGACGAGTCTAAGCCCAATGATGGAAATCGGTCTTGATTTGGTACGCATCGTTGTGTGAATGTGTCGATATACTCATGAATAATATAGGCCGGACGTCATGCAGAGGAGAATAACTTGAAATTAGTTGGATATTATCAGGCGTGCGAGAGACTGGATGACACTGCTCTGGCACCTGTAGGAGAGAAGGTCGCTTCGAAGGTCAGGGAAGGTTTCAAGGATGCTGTTGCATTCGTGGTATGTCTACGTTTATTTCATTGTTCCGATTCGCTAATTAAAGCACTATATCTTTAGCTTGATGGAGAAAAACTTGGCACCGGTGTTGCAGCACTCATTGTGAGGAGTCCATCCCCATCGTGATCATCCATTATCAATGCTGACGCCGTATTATCTAGCCCTACACATACCAGTCCTCTTCGTGGAAGCGGTATACTACCGACGTTGCGCATTTTGTCTCTGGGTCGAAATACCAACTAGCAGAACCCGATCTCCCCTCCCGCGCCGTCTCCCTCGTTCGCGATGATCACTTGCATCATGCGTTCGGCGACTTTGATGATCACTTAGAGGATGTCACTATTGGTATGTATATCTAGTTTCACAGTCCTCAGGTTTAATTCTGAGTATGTGCACGTAGATTGGCTTCGCAATACCGCGTGTTTGCCTCCTGTATGAACTTGGTGTCGTGACTGGGTTTCGTCAACGACCCTTTCTGTGTTCATGATAGAGTTGCAAGGAGTGATACCTTTGTACGCCTCGACTTGTAGCACCACTAGCAGCGCTCTCTCTATCATCACGTTGGCCCTTGCATTTGCCGCACTTAATCAGACACCTGACCGCTGTGCTTGGGTAATACCCACGACGAAACAGTTAGACGCCAGCATTCGGCGCACCGGAAGTGGCATTCCCAGTCTTTCAATGACTTCCACACAAAATTCTCACTTTGCATGAATGAAGAATATATTGCTACAGAACTCTGACCACTCTTAGAATAACGTGATTGCGACACCATCACAACCGGAATTCATGGGTCCTTGCTGGTGTTTGTGACATATCTTTGAGCGTGAAGTGGGAAGCAGGAGCGGAACATGATAGACTGCAATGATGGCATTGTTCTTACTTCGACCGTAATGATGCATAAATATTTTGCTAGGTCTTAAACCTACGCAGTCTGTGGTGCAACAAGCATAAATGTTCCGCCAATGGGGTCGCCTAGCCCAACTCGCAGGGCGAAATTACTAATGTTAAATCCTGCAATTGATGTCGAGGGGGTGACTATCGTTTGCTGATCGAATCCCGCTGGTTGCTTCTATAGCAGGAATATATAACTGACTATTATTAAGTCGTCGCATTTCTTCAACGAATCGGAAGACCACACACCGATGTGCATCAGATCCGGCAGGGGGAGTGGGCTGTCGATACCCGGAAATGGCTGGTGTCGAGTTGGATAACAGCCCACCCCTGTCAGAGCTCAAGAAGAAATTTCCGCCCAGGAAGTGGCGGATTTGGGCATTTGTTGGATTTTGTGGGGTAGGAGCATCGGGGTCGACTGATGCAATAACGAATGGACCCAAACCGGTTTGAGCTGCGCCTGTCACACTGAATGTGGGCGGGCCTGCGGTTTCTGGGTAGATCATTTGTGAGGGTTGGAAAAAGCGAACAGTTGGTGATACACACGATTACGAAGGAGTTGGACGCCAGCGGATAATGTGATCTCGCGGGCTGAAGGTTGAGGGAGGCTGACTTGTAGGAGAGCTTGAGGGTTGAAGTTGATTGCCAAGTTGGTTGGGATCTACATATCGAGTTATAGGATTTGTTGAGTTGACAGGTAGCAGGGGGTTCTTGACCTACGTTAGCTTTGTCGAATGCCTGCTTCACAGCACTCAATGAAGTATCTTGCGCGACTGTGGCACCAAACAGGCTCAGCAAGAGTGCCAATGAAGCTGGAAGGAGCATGTCGTTTACTCGAATTGCGAGGGATGGTGGGTGACCACACTCACCATTTTATCCGCAAGATATATACCGAAAAACTGCGTAGCCTGCAATAATCTGTGGAGCGAATATACTTTCTTACAAAGACAAGAAGCCAGTGAAGGCTTCCTATGCTGAAGATAATCTTCTAATTAGTATGGTCCAGCTCACAGTTGAATTCGTCATGGGCTCCCACAGGAAGCCAGATGTGAGAAGAATTTCATCCTGTTTGGTATTTGATGTATGCACTTTTGAGTCAATAGTGTGTTCGCGCACTGTTCAATACATCTCTGCCTGACCAATGCATTGCATCGTGACGTGGTGCTCAACCTTCTGCTCAAGTTGATCGTCCCGGCCCGAAAGTGCTGGTTTACACCGGAAGTGTCCGAAGAGTCACATGATCCGTGCACCTATAAAAGTGGACAATTTTTTTTAGTATCGATGTCGAGCATCTTTGCACAAGGTAAGTATACTTGCAGCTTTGTTGGCATCATCTTCTATGTTTCCTGGTTC
Source organism: Volvariella volvacea V23 (assembly GCA_000349905.1). Classification (NCBI taxonomy): domain Eukaryota; kingdom Fungi; phylum Basidiomycota; class Agaricomycetes; order Agaricales; family Pluteaceae; genus Volvariella; species Volvariella volvacea. The sequence continues at coordinate 571,544 of KB722753.1, forward strand.
TTTTTTTGTGATGATCATTGCTATGGTCCGTGTTTCCAAGAGGCGATTAGACACCGCTGCTACGATATGCCGATACCCAAATTTCATAGCCATCTGAATCTTTGTCCTGTGTTTTTTTCTTGCGCATTGATGGACTGGATCAAGTTGCTAACCTACGCGTTTGCACAGATGTCGTTTTCGTCTATGACGCAGGCTATGCCCTAGAGATCGGGTGTAATGCGCGCACTCGCAGATACTGTGGCTGTAGTTGCTGTAACACGGAAGAGTCCGTTCTGGGGAGATGCGATAGGCGTGCTATGCCAGTGTCTGTAATTTGGGTGGGCTTGCAATCCGAACTCTGCCTCATTTATAGGAACCGTCCAGGACACTGGACGATTCAGAGCACCTTCGCGGGTAATTCGGACAGAGCGACATTCGTGAACGAAAGTAAAGTGTCGATTGTAAAAAGAACAAACTTGACATGCAAGTATCACAGCACACTAAGATAAGCGGTCTAAGATATCTCAGTCTCAGGGAAGGAAGGGGGGTCCTTCACTGAACCTCACGAAGCTGAGCCTACAGAGAAGAATATGAGTCCTCTGAACAAGAATGAATTAAATAAGAACTTGCCAGAAGAGTTGTAGAGGCAGCAGGGCAGCCGCGTCCAGGTCCCTGCAAATTCTGCAGGGTCACCAAAGAAGCCTGAATGCGAGCGGCTTTGGAGGCGTTTGAATCGTCAGTAGGGAAGGTAACTCGAACGGAAGGGTTGTTGACTGCGAACCCCGCAGCGACATTGGCGGTCAAAGACTAGATGTTGAAATTTTATGATGAGCAAGACAAGTCGAAGCCTAGAGGCAATGATACGTACCTGGATGAACTCATCTCGATCAGGAGGGCATGCACAGGGGATCTTGATGGGGCGACCGTCTGCTCCGTTAACGGCACCATCACAATCACCAGTGCCGGTTGGGTTAAGTCCACGCTGGAAGCCGAGATCGGGAACGAGTGCTGGGTCAACTACGTTGTTACCTGGAGCTGGCGCAGGTTGAGGGGCAGGAGCGGGGGCGGGAGTGACAGCGGGAGGAGGAGCAGTTCCGTCCTGAATGGCCTTCTGTTGGGCTAGGAAGGTGGTGGAGGCGGCGGGACATCCTCTACCGGGACCTTCAAGGTTCTGGAGGGTGACCAAGGCAGTGTGCATGCGGGCGAGCTGGGATTCCCTAGAGTTGTCGGTGGGGAATGAGACTCTGACTGATGGGTTGTTGACGGCGAATCCGGCGGCTACGTTAGCGTTCACTTGCTAAATTGGCTGTGAGCAAACGAATACTAAAAAGTTTGTAATAACAGGTAACGTACGCGAATGAATTCATCGCGGGAGGGAGGGCACTTGCAGGGGATTTTAATAGGGCGGCCATCTGCTCCGTTAACTGCCCCATCACAGTCGCCAGTACCAGTGGGA
>KB722753.1:573078-598837 GCA_000349905.1 Volvariella volvacea V23
TCTGTTGAGCAAGGAAGGTGGTTGAAGCAGCGGGACAGCCACGACCAGGTCCTTCAAGGTTTTGAAGAGTAACAAGAGCAGTTTGCATGCGGGCAAGCTGAGATTCCTTTGAATTGTCCGTTGGGAATGAAACCCTGACAGACGGGTTGTTGACAGCGAAACCCGCAGCGACGTTGGCGTTTACTTGCTGCAGAGCAGGACACCTTGATCAGCGCCTCTACATGACATTGATGTAAAACGTACTCGAATGAACTCATCCCGAGCGGGTGGGCATTTGCAGGGAATTTTAATGGGTTGGCCATTGGCGCCATTGACTGCTCCATCACAGTCACCTGTGCCTGTAGGATTTAGGCCGGATTGAAAACCGAATTCTGGAATTAAAGCCGGATCCACGTCTCGCTTGACCGGTCGAGCAGAGACAGAAATAGCAAGAAAAACAGCGGCAAACGTAGCACTGAATTTCATGGTTATTGGATATCTGAGTGCTTAACTGATTCCTGAGAGGTTTATCAAAGAGTGTGCTGAGGCGTCAAGCCTGCAATGAACAATGAATGAATGAATGAAGCGCCCGACCCAGTCGAGGCAACCAAAGGTGAATGAGAAGGTGAGGGGAAGAGGAATAGCATCATCATATGGCGGAGTAACGCTTTTATAGTGCAGCATAAGGGAATTGACGAAGTGGAGCAATATCTTAGATCGGATCAATTTAGATCACTCTTCCCTTGCAACGGCCACTTTTCTAGCAACCATAATTATCAGGCACCACGAGGTCTGCCTCGAACCTTCATACTGAATTGCCCCGGGTCGTTTTAAACCTTCGAAGTTTTGCAAATGTCGACGTCGACGTCGACGGCACACTGCCCAGATGGCAATCACAACTTAGGCCATCCACTTTCAGGTTCATAAAGCTTCCCTTTTCGAGTTCGCACCGTTAACAGCTATCAGTGCAACGAGGCACAACGTGCGTTGAAATTTGCTCACCGCATGCTCATGGAGTTCGGTCGCTATAGCGTCCCGCGGACAGGAGATTCAAGGGCCTCGCCAACGTCAGTGTTTGTAAGCATGCTTTTTCTCATTCGTACAGCTAGCCATAGCCATCAATCGGCTTCCTTACATCAGCCCTAACTGCAGAATTTGGATCGCCGAACTGACTGCTCATCCGTAATCCACATACTGTAATTGCAACCTGGCCGAGGTTTGCAAACAAATATAGGGGCATGGTATTCTATTTGTTCTTTTTGCTCTCCATTTGTTCTTCGCTGACTTCACGAAGATCATCAATTTGCATGCTTAGACAACGGACAATGCAGTCCAGTTCATAGAGATCGTTATCCAGTTAGGTTTGTATGCACGGCATGGGAACACAAGGCCCCTTAATTGTGTAGTTGCTACAATTAGACCACGCAGGGCCCAAAATTTTATCCAGCCGATTGCGTTCAATACGCCCAAAGAGGAGTCGGGGTTAAGGCTCTCACCGTATTCTTATCGCGTAGAGTGGAGTAAATACAATGATTTCAGAATAGTCGACTACGAGGTGGTAAGTGCATACATATTCATTGAGCGGTGCGCCGGTGTCCTTACAGGATCTCAGAACTACGTTCGGCACTCGTGTGATAGCTATAAAGGCATCACAATGCACACCAGTCCTTCGTACTCTCACTTTACGCACGGGTTGAGGATCAAACAATTGCTTGACCCACAACTCCTCTCCTTCGCTCGCTTGTATGACATCTTTGTGAACAGCTTTGGACCGGCCCTCCGAAAACTCAGCATAACTGCGCATCATCCTATAAATATACCACCCCCGTTCTTTTCTTAGGTACACGGCGGGGTATATATTCAGTGTTGGCAGGACCCACAAAGCCTTGGTACCCGTGCTCCACTCAATTACCTGGCCGCGTCAGGTAGCTTCCGTTCCACTAGAAATCATCCCTCACTCCCTTCTTTCATCCATTCATTCATCTTGGTGTTAGTCAACGAAGGGCGATGACGAGCAACTCCATCCATTTGGCAATCCAGTTTATGTTACTGTTCTCAACTAGTACGATCGCTTTAGTGGAGGCAGCTTCCTATAAATTAGTTAAGGATTATTCTGGACCTACCTTCTTTGCTGACTGGACCTTTTACGACCATTGTGCGTCATCCTGTTCCTACGTTTTTTCCCCTTTGCTGAACATGGATACAACAAACATATCAGTCGACAACTTGACTAACGGTGACGTTGTGTGAGTGAGGCACTCCTAGCTGTTCTTTTGTCTCAGTCCTTACCGGCCTTACCTCTTAACCCAGGTTCGTGTCAGCTTCAGAAGCGGCCTCTCAAAAATTGGCGTTTGTTGATCCTATAACGAACCATGCAATCATCAAAGTAGATAATACCTCCGTTGTTCCATTCAATGAAAAGAGGAATACAGTCCGCATTACGACCAACGATCAATATGGGGTTGGAAGTGTGTGGGTTGCAGACCTCTTTCACGTACCCTATGGGGTGGGTCCACCTACACCCTATTATGCAAACTTAAATTGTGCTTACTGCTAATTAATAAGTGCTCGGTCTGGCCCGCGTGGTGAGTGCCTTCAGCCTTTGGGTAGCATAGAGCTGACTTATATGATGCACTTAGGTGGTCTCAAGCACCAACTTGGCCGGCTGGAGGGTGGGTATTATGCTTCTGTTTTCTGGGTGAATGTTGATGTACCATAATTCAGAGAAATCGATACATTCGAGGGCGTCAATTTGGGAACGTTGAACCAAATGAGTCTACACACCCTTCCAGGTTGCAATCTTGTAGATCCAGTGCAAACGTCTCCCTTCGTCAATTCTACGAATTGCGATTCACAAGCCAACAATAACCAAGGTTGCATAGTTACGGACCCAGATCCTGCATCATTTGGCGCAGGTTTCGCAGCGGCCGGTGGTGGTGTGTTTGTCACTGAATACGCTGAATCTGGAATATCGTGCGTATTTGACTTCATTCAGTCGTGTTTTACGGTACGCTTGTTGGTGTTGACGCCATTCAGAATTTGGTTTTTCCCTAGGGCAAACGTTCCAAGCGAGCTGAGTGGGAATGGTTCTATACTCGATACTTCAGCCTTGGGAAAAGCCACTGCCAACTGGCCATCGGGCGGATGCAATATTGATCAATTCTTCTCCGCACAACACCTGATCTTCGACATCACCCTCTGCGGAGGTGAATCGAGACAGTTCTAACACCTCATCGCCTTCTGATCCTTATGTGGCTTTATAGATTTCGCGAAGCCTCCGAGTATCTTCCTTCAGACTTGCACTGGGGTGTGCTATAATGATTACGTTGTTGGGAATGGCTCTGTGTATTCCACCGCTTACTTTGACATCGGTTCTGTCCGGGTTTTCAATACGAGTGGTTTGCCAGATCACTCTTCGAATAATTCTCCGAGTAGCCCTTCAAATAATCCTCCAAATGACCCTTCAAATAACCATTCTGATTCCCTTACCAACTCCAACCCTGGTAAGAGCATCTCGTTAACTTCGGCTTGTCCCGCTGCTGATATTGATGTTTATCGTCTCTGGATAGCGATGGCGGCCTTGCTGATTGCTCTAGCTACTTCAATGTTGTAGGCCTTCTGAGTGCTGTGGTAATATCGCTTCGAATCCCCTGGACTCTATCATTTCCGCTCCGTCCCTTGTGCGTAGATCATGTCGAAACCCACTCGTGATACCCCCGATATGTTAATGAACATTGTTACGACTCGCATCTGTGATCCTCATCCAGAGGCCCGGGCCACAAGATCTGTTCCGAGGCTAGAGCCCCTTTGCAACATACGAGGCATTATGAGGTGCAGGTACCTGAGCTCCCTAGTCTTCCATTTTCTCAGCCATCGAAGCTTGTGACTCGGAGATGTCCACGACAGGTGATTGATGAAAGAAACACAGCACGCGATTCTCTCGATGTAATCCCTTGGAGGGTGGATGAACAGAAACTGCCCGAATAGAAGTCGACAGAACCGGTACCGACTAATTCATTCTGTGTGAATACTGACCGACGCTACAGACAGTTCCTTTCACATGAGAGTGAACGTCGATCCCCAAAAGTACAAGAGTCAGCTTATAACCGCGGGAGTACATACCTCATGTCTCAGTCCCGATAAACATATATATTCCCCTGAACACCTCTAGGCATTCGTTATCCCCTTCAACATTCGAGCCTTAGTATTACCACCATCAGCATGTCGGAACCCATCAAATCCTGGGGTCCTGAATCCCCGTTCCGAATTTCCATTCCCGAATCTCAGCTCGAGCTTCTGCGAAAGAAATTAGAGCTCGCCACCTGGCCCGATGAGCTCAAGGACTCCGGATGGGACTATGGCACACCACTTGCTGACATGCAAAGGCTTGCGGAGAGATGGAAGAATGGATATGATTGGAGGAGGTTTGAGAAAGAGTTGAATGAAGAATTGCCAATGTATACGAGGGATATTGAGATTGAGAAGTTTGGATCAATCAATATACATTACGTCCATGTGAGAAGTACGGTTCAAAGGGCGGTTCCGTTGCTATTTGTTCACGGATGTGAGTATTTCCTCCTGCTTTCACTGGGTCGTTAAGGTGGCTGCGGCCACCTGAAAGGCTGAATTAATACTAATAAATGCTCGATCACAAAGGGCCAGGAAGTTTTATCGAAATTGGAAAAATCGCGAAACTACTCACCAATGGAATGCCACATTACCCGAGCTTTAATGTCGTGGCTATTAGCTTGCCAGGTTTCGGATTCTCCGAAGCACCTAAGAAGAAGGGCTTCGGGTTAAAACAATATGCAGAAGTGAGCTTTCGGATAGATCTATGCAGCTCGAAGCACAGCGAACTAAAGGAGCTGTAGATCTGCCATAAGCTAATGCTGTCCCTTGGGTACAATGAATATGGTATGTTCCTTAATATTTGGTCAATTGAATAAAATATTCAACATCTCCTTGCCTTGTAGTTACACAAGGAGGCGATTGGGGATTTCTTGTGAGTTTTCGGGTCTTAATTCACAGTAAAGGTCTAACCCAGTGTCAGATTACGCGAGAGATAGCTAGTCTATTTGGTGGTAAGCATAAGCATCACAAGGCTTGGCATACCAATTTCCCGCTGTAAGTACATTGTTTGTACTCACCAGATTCGAAATTCACGAAAATGTTAGTGCACCGCCACCATCTTTAGGGACCAATCCTGTTAATTACATTTCTACGGCACTCTCCTCTGATACCGCAGAAAAAGCCGCGGCAGATCGCACGGAATGGTACCATAATATATCAAGTGGATACTTCAAGGTCCAGTCTACGAAACCACAAACCATCGGATACGCACTGAATGACTCGCCTGTGGCTTTGTTGGCATGGATTTACGAGAAATTAGTTGATTGGACTGATGGATACCCTTGGGAGGATGACGAAGGTGAGTGGCTCTGGGTTCGTCTTCTAGGTACAAGGAAATATGAGACTTACCGTAACTTCGTTGGCCAATAGTGCTCGACTGGATCTCGATCTATTGGTTCTCTCGTTCTGGCCCTGCCGCTTCCGTTAGGATATATTACGAAGTCACACAGGGAGATGGAAGTGTCTTCACAATGGTAGTGCCCACCACGATTCCTACAGGTTACTCTTATTTCCCAAAGGAGCTTGTCATACAGCCAAAGAGGTGAGTATGAGAGATCGATCCTGTCCAGAGCTTTGAATCGGAGGTTCTACTTAGTTGGGTTCGAAAAGTCGCCAATGTCGTGTTTGAGTCCCAGCATGATAGTGGAGGTCATTTCGCAGCTTATGAAAGACCTCGAGAATTAGTTGATGATTTGAGGAAAATGTTTGGAAAGGATGGGCCCGCATATGGTGTGGTTACTGGTATGGGAGGGTACGCTGCTCAGTAGCGTGCGGACCTGTACAAAATAGGTACATATGGCCTTTCAGTCAGCTGTCTTTTCCTGTGCTTTATACAAACAGACCTACAATTCATGCAGAGTCTTGGAGATGGTCTTAGCATTTCCTTTATGGTGGCGGCATAGTGGGCTATTTAAGGATCTGTCGCGTCAGGTGGTGCTCTGTATCATAGCCAGATGATCGCCGTGACAATCACTAGTCTCGGTGACTCGGTTTCATCGTGTACTAAGACATATATACGCCTTCGCTTCTCTCGCAGTGCTCGTACACTGCCCCACGTAAACCACAGCTTTTGTATTGTCACCATGTCGGAACGCGTTCACCCTTGGGGTCCTGAATCCCCTTTCCATATTTCCATTCCGGAAGCTCAACTCGAGCTCCTACACAAGAAGTTACAACTCACTATCTGGCCTGACGAGATTGAAGACTCTGGCAAGGATTACGGCACACCACTTACCGATGTCCAGCGACTCGCGGAAAGATGGAAGAATGGATACGATTGGAGGAAGTTTGAAGAAGAGTTAAACGAGGAGTTGCCGATGTTTGTGAGGGATGTCGAGGTCGACAATTTTGGGTTTCTCAATATACACTACGTCCATGTGAAGAGTATAGTACAAAATGCGATTCCGTTGGCATTTGTGCATGGATGTAAGTAAGCCTTGTCATTTGCGTTGTTCTTGATCTTTGGCGCCATCATCACGATAGCCCTACCGTCACATTGCAACACTCGGACTAGTACTGATTAATATTCACAGGGCCAGGAAGCTTTATTGAAGTTCGAAAAATTGCCAAATTACTTACCAATGGCGGCGCTCACTATCCGAGCTTTAGTGTCGTGGCTATCAGCTTGCCAGGATTTGGTTTCTCTGAAGCACCAAAGAAAAAAGGATTTAGGCTACAGCAATACGCAGAGGTGAAGTGAGGTATTTCAGTTCACGAAACTCACAGGCTAATGTATTTGTTCTAGGTCTGTCATAAGTTGATGTTATCCCTTGGATATAATGAATACGGTACATAATACTAACCCACCTTCTCGTGGGCCGTATAAAGGAACTGACATTCTCTTGGCAGTCACACAAGGTGGAGACTGGGGGTTCGTTGTGAGTTTTTAAAAGTTGTTGGAGCGTAGTGCACATAAATTCATGGACATGACTTGACCTCGTGCACAGATTACAAGGCAGATGGCTAGCTTGTATGGTGGTCAGGGCAAGCACGTCAAGGCTTGGCATACCAATCGTCCGCTGTGAGTACAGATGGTGCCCCATTTCAGACGAAATTATCGGGTTTGGAATTGGTGGTGCAGTACAAGCTAAGAAACCCAATTTCAGTGCACCTTCTGCTGTTGGGCCTTTTGATATGGAAGCGCTTTCTTTTTCCGATGTTGCAGAAAGGGCTGCAGCCGAGCGTTCTTTGTGGTACATCAAACTTGGCAGCGGGTACTCCAAGCTACAATCCACAAAACCGCAAATTATCGGATACGCTTTGAATGACTCACCTGTAGCCTTGTTAGCGTGGATTCAAGAAAGGTTGGTTGACTGGACTGATGACTATCCCTGGCAAGACGACGAAGGTAAGAATATGAAATCCATCGTATTATTCATAAGGGAATGGAGTATTTACATTGTTGACTAATGTCAGTGCTCGACTGGGTCTCGATCTACTGGTTCTCTCGGGCTGGACCTGCTGCCTCTGTTCGAATTTATTACGAAGTATTGCAAGGAGACGGAGAGGTCTTCCTTATGTCGGTATTTACCACAATTCCGGCAGGTTATTCATACTTTCCGAAGGAACTTCTCGTCCAACCCAAGAGGTGAGAAGGGATGACATTTCATTTGTATGAGCTTCTCAATCTGTGATCAAACGCAGCTAGGTGCGAGAAGTCGCCAATGTCGTTTTCGAGTCCCAGCACGACAGTGGTGGACATTTCGCAGCACATGAGAAGCCTCAGGCACTAGTTGGTGACCTGAGAAAGATGTTCGGAAAGGGTGGTCCCGCATATGGCGTAGTCGAGGGAAAGGGAGGCTACGATGTTTAGTACAATCACCTCCAAACATATTGACGGCGGTGAATGATGTAGATGAGGTTGTGGATGCCATTTAGGGAGTGGTGACTGTAAATCGTTCTTGTATTATGGTGTATGGGTAGCTTGCTGAATCAATGGTATGATTATTCGTCCTTAAAAGTGGATAGGTATGGGAAGATGGCACAGACAGAGAGTTTAGTACGACTCCGCCGGATTACTATAACATGATGTATACTACGAGTCTTTGCCATGTCAGAGCACGTCAAGTTCTAGGGTCCTGGATCTCCCTTCTACATTTCTATTGCAAGATCTCGACTTGAGCTCCTACAGAAAAAGTTAGAACTCACCACTTCCCCCACTGAGGCTAACATTCCAGTACACCTCTTGCCGACTCGGATGTGCGAAGACTTGTCGGATGGTGGAAGTCCGAGAAACGGTCAAACGAGGCATTATTGATATTTACGAGGTTGACGGGTTTAGGTCGATCAATGTACGTTATACTTGCAGTCTGGTTCGAGCTATTGTTTGTTCATGGAAGTGAGTCAACCAGTTGCACGGTTCAAGAAATCGCCAATGTTGTTTTGGACCTGAGCACGATAGCGAAAGTCATCCTGAAGCACACGAGAAGACCCAGGGAGTGGCAAACGATTTAAGAAGGATTCTTGGAAAGGAAGGACTAGATTAGGGCATGGTCATGGGTATGGGGGTTCTATGCTTAAGATCAGTCGTTCTGGATACACAGGAACACTCGGTACGTTTCATGCTTTCATTAGATTTGTCTTGATACTTTAGTGACAGAGTATATGAAGAATATAGACGTGGTCTATATCGAATATTGCCAACGGGTTGGCACGGAGGTGTAATCGGCAACTTCGGTGATGCTATATCCCCATCATGATGCGCACCAGAAGAGAAGTGATGCCGTGAATGAGTGTAGAGTGGTGTACTATATTAGTACGGCGCGGCCGAACTGGCGGCCTACGACGGTTCCGACTCGACTCACATCTGACACATCCTGATAAATGTCCATGAGTCATTGCATTACCACCATGTCAGAGTGGGGACCTGAAGCTCCATTTCGTATTTCCATACCAGAATCTCAACTCGAGCTCCTGAGAAAGAAGTTAGAGCTCACCACCTTGCCCGACGAGATCCAAGCCTCCGGCAGGGACTATGGCACGCCACTCGCTGATGTTCAGAGACTTGTGGCAAGGTGGAAGAGTGGGTATGATTGGAGGAGGTTTGAGAGAGAACTGAACGAAGAGTTACCGATGTTTACAAGAGATATTAAGGTTGACGGATTTGGACCACTTAATATCCATTACATTCATATGAAGAGCGCCGTGCAAAAAGCGATCCCATTGCTATTTGTTCATGGTTGTAAGTAATTCGCCACTCCGACAGAAACCAGAGCGAATTGGTGCTAACCAATATTCACAGGGCCAGGATCGTTCATCGAGGCCCGTAAGATAGCTAAATTACTCACGAGTGGCGCGCCACATTATCCAAGTTTCAACGTCGTAGCTATCAGCTTACCTGGGTATGGGTTCTCTGAGGCTCCCAAGAAGAAAGCCTTCAGAGTGCGACAATACGCTGAGGTAAGAGGCATGGATTTCGAAGGACTGACAGAGACGATGATATTGTTGTAGGTCTGTCATAAATTAATTCTGTCGCTTGGGTATAACGAATATGGTACGAATCTCACCATATCCTCTATCCGAGTAGTGGTTGACACATTCCTCTCGCACAGTTACGCAAGGAGGGGATTGGGGATTTGCTGTAAGTTTATGATAATAAGGCGTCTCCACGATAGTCAGCAAATATGGTCCTAACCATTAGTACGTAGATCACAAGGCAAATGGCTAGTTTGTATGGTGGTCAAGATAAGCATATCAAGGCCTGGCACACTAATTATCCTCTGTGAGTATACTGTTCTCTGGACATGGAATCCGCGAAACTCAAACTTACGACTTGATTGTCAGTGCTCCGCCTCCACCTTCGGCCACCGGTGCTTTCGATGCCACGGCGCTGTCCTCCTCTGATGCTATAGAAAAGGCCGCGGCGGAACGCACGGCATGGTTTCTTAATCACGGAAGTGGATACTACTGGTTGCAAACCACGAAACCGCAAACTCTTGGATATGGATTAAGCGATTCTCCTGTGGCATTATTGGCGTGGATACATGAAAAGTTGGTCGATTGGACCGATGGGTATCCTTGGACGGATGATGAGGGTAAGTGATTGGGTGGATATACCTATAGGTTGGCTGACCGTATCGGTAAAAAGTGTTGGATTGGATTTCGATTTATTGGTTCTCTCGCGCTGGACCTGCTGCTTCTGTTAGGATTTACTACGAAATTGCGCAAGGGGATGGCAACGTCTTCTTGTCGCCCGTACCTACCACTATTCCGGCAGGCTACTCATACTTTCCAAAGGAGGTTGTCATCCAACCAAAGAGGTGAGTGAGGCCTGCTCCCTTACCCAGAAGTCTGACTCCGTGATGGCGTATAGTTGGGTCCGAGAAGCTGCTAAGGTCGTGTTCGAGTCTCAACATGAGAGCGGTGGTCATTTCGCAGCTTATGAGAAACCCCAAGAATTGGCTGAAGACTTGAGAAAGATGTTTGGAAAGGATGGACCGGCATATGGTGTGGTCACTGGTCTGGAAGGGTACGATAGTCCGTAAAGCTTAGAGGCTGGTTCAGGTCGATGGATTTTATGCACGAGGCACTTGAAGGATATGGCAAGCAAGGTACAGTCTACAGATCGACAGGACGTTAAATTAAACCTCTGTGAGAACAAAGATATGTCAAATGGTGAACATCCTGTGGTATCCTCATACACGGCGGATTAGATGCGGAAATCGGTCAGAATAATCCAAAGGTTCTACCAATTATATCCTGCACGCCTTCTTGCACACCAATGTAGTCATGTTTACCAGCATTCACCTTCACCAAAACTATTTTCCTCTTCGTTGCGCCTGTATCCTCATCCTTCTCCTCGAACTCATCCAGTGTTCCAAAGCTTCCTAAGTCAGTGTGTTGAGAAATCTTCTTTCTTTCTTGAATGCGCAGCACGTGTTGAGAGGTATATGTTTCCCACTCGTCTTTAGTAATTTGTCCAACTCCCATACCAGATGAAGGGAGGATATTAACCTGCGGAAGATAAGGAGAAAGGAAAGCTTCGAATAAAACTTCGGAGTGAGTGTATGGTATATCGAAATCGTTCGTAGCATGAGCGATTATGACGGAGGCTTTGATATCCTGCGCCATAGGGAAATGAATGTAACTGCGGATATAATTCCGACGAACATAGTGCTTACGGGAACCGCAGAAAGAGAGTCAAATTTGTGAATTAATGCCCACTTGAGAAGACCTGGAAAGTGTTCAACCATTGTATAAGGGATAAGATTTGGGTTGCCTTACTTGGGCCGTATGGTATCATGGCGAGCGGCTTCATCAGGGGAACTAGACCGAGAATATGATAGGTATTCAACAGTTCTCTAATGCTCGAAAACGGCTTGAGGATGATAAGTTTGAATACGAAGGGGATATGCACAGTACAGAACCTACCGACAGCAGCACAATTCCCCTAGGATTGATACCCTCCCGTCCAAACTGAGCAGCTAGCTGCGAAGCAATGCCTGTCCCGAGACTATGACCAATGATGACGATATCTTCCTGACGCGCGCCTTGCTTAATCAACCAGTTCCACGCTGTGCGAGCATCCAGTACCACACCCGGTTCACTGGGTTTTCCTGTGCTGTCCCCAAAGCCGCGATAGTCTATTGCGAGTACGTTAGCCGACAGACGACCAGTAAACGCAGTATAGTGCTGGATGCGTGCGCTGAAAGCACGTGTTGCAGCGTTTCCATGGAGGAAGAGAATAGTGGGGCGCTTCCGAACTGCATTAGTTATGTGCTCCGAGAGGGTGTCACGTTGGGGGACAGCGGGAAGGGAGTGGTAATAAGAATCCGACAGCATGAACCATGCGCCGATGGTCTCGTTGTCCGACGTTTGTAGGTTGAAGTTGAGCGTCTTGTTGGCTGTGGTTGTGAGGGGCTGTCATCGACGCGGGGTGTTTCCTCAATCAAAGGACGTACGTGCAAGGCCATATTTTTCTGGAGCATTGAAGTCGGCGAAGAAAGGGAGTTTGACGGCGTTGAGATATATAGTGCTGGGAGCTGTTAATTGGTCTGACTTTGGAGAGGAAAAGGTACCAACTGCGTCTGAAAGAACGGGATAATCAGAAGTATGACGGCAGCCGCGTACAGACCACCGAAAATGACAAGAAATTTTCGCAATTTCTCGATAAAGCCCCTCTTTGGAGTGGTGGGGGTCGTTTCTGCGGGTTGCTGGTCGTCTGCACCGGGACTGGGAGTGGCGGGAGTGGCATCCATGGTCGTCGACGATGCCTGAGAGCCAAGCGCAGCCAGCCACCTCGGGCCGGGGATGGCGCCGGTGTCCGCTTGGGGTCGAAGAAAAATACGGGCGCAATTACGGTGACGGTGACCAGACAGGTTGACAGCCAACCGCCACTCCTGCTGTCTCGCTTCACGTTGATGACTTTTGGAGGCTTAGATTTGTGTGTTTGACGATGAAGCCCGATGCTGCTCACGATGCTAAATCTGTCCATGCCCAACCACTCGAGAGCGCCACACCTCATCACACTCGCACAAACCTTAATGAAAAGTCCGGCCGAGACGAGATTAATGGGCCCACCGTCGCTTCCGCCGCCGCCTCCGTTTCTAGGCCCACCCAGAGTCGACATTCACGGAAGCCCTGGTGGAGACGATTAGGTGTGGGCATTTGGTCTGATATCAGAGCTCGTGCACCTTGGTATATCAGCGACTGGACCGATGCCTGGAATTATAGAATCGTCCCGGCTACAGCTCTCATATTCTTCGCAAAGTGTGTAGTTCCAGTTTGGACTGGTTACGTCTCTTTAATCTCAACTTTAGCGTTCTTCCGGGGATTGCATTTTCCCTTGACCTCATTGAGACAACAGAGCAATATGGCGTGGCCGAAGTGTTACTCTCGTCGTTTATGGCTGCTTTCATATTCTCCGTATTTGGCGCACAACCGCTGACCATCGCTGGTGTCACAGGTTCGGTATTTTCGTTTGATTCGTATCACGTTTCATTGACCATTTCGAATGGCGTATAATAGGTCCGATCACTGTACTCAACAAGACGATATTTGATATCCTCGAGAGAGAGAACAACCCACCCGTATATCTCCATTTTATCGGTTGGGTATACCTTTGGGCCGCAATATTCCATTGGGTTACCGCAATTTTGAATTGTACGTCCACTAATGTCCGCACCGGGACTGCGACGCCATTGTCGTGTTCATCACTGACCGATTCGCCTCGGGTTAGGGTGCAACTTTCTCAAATACGTTACCCTATTCTCTTGCGATACCTTCGGGTTTTACGTCTCCTGGGTATACCTCCAGTATGGGGTCCAAGTACTCACACGACAACTTCGGTCATCCGATGATTCCAATAATATTCCTGGTTCATTCGTTTCCATAATTGTTGCCGTTCTCATGCTCGTCACCTCGTTCCTCTTTGATGCTTTATCGAAGCGGCCATATTTTCACAGACATATGAGGCGCTTTTTGGCAGATTACGGAATGCCTATATCCCTTGTTGCCTCTTCTGCAATGGCGTACTGGGGAAGGTTTAATAGAGCTGATGCGGCCACGTTGCCTGTGGGAGGAGCGTTTCAAGCAGCAGGGGGAAGGGACTGGTTGGTTCCATTCTGGGAACTGGAAGGGAGGTGGGTTGCAGTCGCACTGCCTTTTGGTTTCGTGCTTTGGGTCTTGTTCTTTTTTGATCATAATGTCTCTGTACGTTTAACTTCGTTCGGTGCACTAACAATCGCTTACGTTCGGACCGTCCCAGTCTCTCATGGCTCAAGGGGCTGAGTTCCCCCTACGTAAACCTCCTGGGTTTCATTACGATTTCTTTTTACTTGGGATATCCACTTTCATTGCCGGATTGCTGGGGGTTCCAGCACCTAATGGGCTGATACCGCAAGCACCTATACATACCACATCGTTACTCGTAATGGGACGCCCCGAGAAGAAGGGTGATGAAGAAGGCAACTCTAGTTCTGCTCTAGACACCGGCAGGAACACGATGGTCCAGCAGGATGTAACCCTTTCTACACCTCCGCCTATCACCTTCCCTTCAATCCGTGAAAAACCAGTCGCCGTTGTCGAGCAGAGGGTATCGAATTTGGCTCAGGGGTCATTATGTTTAGTGTTGCTCACAGGGCCATTTTTGCATGTTCTAGGACTGATTCCTAGGGGTAAGCAAATGTTTGTATGTTTCTAGTTCTACATCGAATGCTAATCCCCTTCCTTACGTTCCAACTCTCCCTCGCTTGGGAATATAACGGCACGCAGGGGTCTTGGCTGGCCTGTTGTACGTACTCTTTGTTTTTCTGAGACACAGCATGGTCACTCACTTCGGTTTGTGCCCTCTTCACATGATTCCAGCTGGTTTATGGGCGCGGACGCACTCCGATCAAATGGGGTAACTCGCAAATTGTTGTACTTCCTCCGAGACCGGGAGTTAACGCCTCCCGACGAACCATTACGAAAAGTCAGGAAATCCAGGACCTTATTATTCGTGGGTATACAATTGATTGGGTTTGGGGCAACATTTGCTGTGACGCAAACAATCGGTATGTGGACGTTGGTTCCTTGATACTTTTGATGATGTATTCTGATACACT
Source organism: Volvariella volvacea V23 (assembly GCA_000349905.1). Lineage (NCBI taxonomy): Eukaryota > Fungi > Basidiomycota > Agaricomycetes > Agaricales > Pluteaceae > Volvariella > Volvariella volvacea. Next base: position 587,730 of record KB722753.1, read on the forward strand.
TGATGTGCAGCGGCAATTGGATTCCCAGTGATCATCATGCTTCTGATACCGGTACGGACGTTGTTGATCCCTCGATTACCCTTTACGCAAGAGGAATTGGCCATTCTGGATGGGCCGACTGCTTCTCCCTTCGTAAGCCATCAGTATTTTTTCCCTCTCGCCCGACCCGACGATTCTGATTGGAATGCTTTCTCTATTGTAGACTATGGAGAGTGTGGGTGGGACGTTATAGATGCGCAAGATTGACTCGTTTGGAATGATGAACCCCTATTGCATCTTCACGCATTTCAAGCACATATATGCACGACATCAGCGATAGACTAGGGGCATAGAGCATCGCCCTACGTTAGCCGAGAGCAGATCATGCTGGCCGTGCTCGGGGGTAGTTTCTATTTTGGGGATCCAAAAGTCTCCAGAGCATCGGTCATTAGGATATCTAACGCGAGGCATAACCTCCCATTTTGCCCCTCGGTTAGCCATAGTTGATTATACATAGAACACACCATAGGGGGCCAGTCTCATATCATTGTTATCTAACTAGGCAAACTCTAGATTTAATATAGTAAACTTTCATCCTATGAGGGGTTTAGGCTGCTGGGAGGATATCGATCTCCTTTTTGTTGCTACTTAGGAGGGATGGCACTTCAAGTAGTACAAAGGCAAAAGTGTGAATTACTCCAATCGCATGTGCAAGTGGCTATTCGCCTCCACTAAAAGCACATTACGATGGTATGTTACCTTCCCAATAGGAGTGATGGGTTGATCCCGTCCCCGTACTTACACAATAAATCGAGATGATTGTGGATAAGCTATCCAAGGGTGGTGGAGTCTGTGAACACTACGACAGCAAGCAACTGGCGCACGATTCTGCGCCAATATGAGTACAGCTAGGCACTTTTTGTTCATATATCGTGCTATGTGACTTGGCTGCGATTGCGAGGAAATTATGTCATCTGAGATCTGAATACAAAGTATCAACGGCTAGTGCCCTGATATCAATTTCGTTATCGCCATTTGTATTCTTCCCCCAGCACAGGCTCACCGGTCGGGTTGTGTAATCGATCCTGTTGTGCGCTTACCCAGCTTGCTTCGCCTGAACACATTCAATTTGTAGCGACACTACTACCGCATCCAACGAGAAAATAAGAAGGTTGGCTCCAAGTAACCGTCTTCCCAAATCCAAATCCATGTTCTCTCCATACAACCTCCCCTTACTAAGGGCGTAGGAAAGAAACACATGGTTGATGGGTGCTTCTTTCTTGGCGAGATGGGTTCAAATTAATTATGCACGCCACTGAAAGGTCACTCAATGACCGGTCCTTCTCGATGCGTGCACGTCTTCGTGAACGTTTGGACGACGATCGCAGGCTTAACCTCTCGCTTATGGGTCGGTCAAGAGCTTCTCATCAGCCGAGTGCACAGTAGTCTAATGCCTTTCGTCACCTCACTTGTAAGGCAGCCCTTCTATTGATGATGGCTTTTATCAGCTGACACCAACTTCTTGCAGGTGCGCATCATGATGCATATGCATATGTACAGTTCCTATGGGTTCTCGTTACTCCGTAGATTGGCTCAGGCAATACAGACGGAGTCTAGGCTTCGGCTCAAATTTTGAGAACCACGAGCAGGGCGACGAAGCGCGGGGCGGTCTCCGTTATCGGAGTCGACGTCTTCGAATTATTGATGGTGTATGGTGCTTTTGCATCATGCATCATGCACCATGCGTCTGCCAGTGCATCACCCCGAACGGCAATTTGCACGGCTTAAATTACCCATTGAAATATGTAGTGGTCAGGAGATCAGAGTCGGATTTTCAATTTGATCCACTGGCAGATTTCAAATAAATTTCGAGTTCGTTGAGGCCGTCTATATCCCGAGGGATTCCGCTCTTTCTTGCCTGTTCTACGGATTCGTCTGATCATGGCCTCTGGTGGAAGGATTGTCGGCGTTGTCGTGCTAGTAAGGCATGGAGATCGACAAGGTTGGTCGAATTGGCTGGCTTCTGCTTAGCACGGGTGTAGTACGCCAAGGCTGATGCGCAAAAGCGCATTGTCAATCACGGACGACCTGAGTAGCTCCACTGCTGGCAGGTGTACCTACAACCCCAGTGCCATCCTAGTGGCAACTCTTTGCTGACTTGACACTGCGTGTATCATTTATATTCAGGATTTTATCAAGACCCCCACACTTATGCACCTTCTGGAACGACTATCACGCCGTTGGGAACAGTAAGTTTACTTACGTATATTTATTAAGCTTGGGTGGTATCTGATTGATAACTTTCGTATTGGATGCGTCACCTTCAATGACTACCAGCAACAAGAGCATCAGCTTGGGACGCTCCTCCGCGAAATATACTTAACGCCAGAATCACCTTCATTCATCGCCGGAATCAACGCCACATTCGCAGATCAAACCCAGATCCGCGCGATAGCTGACGCCGGCGGCGAAGGTGGCGTAGTTCTGAATTCGGCGGCGTCTTTGTTGCAGGGCTTGTACCCTCCAAATGCCAACCATACAACCACATTAGCAAATGGAACTACCATCACGGCTCCGCTAGGAGGTTATCAGGTATTGTGATTTTACGTACGATTTGAGTGAGAATTTGGGGCAACTGAAATCATCTAGTACGTCCCCGGTGAGTCTGGAAGACTATCTGGCAATCCACCCCTGGATGGTTGTTTGACACTGTCCGTAATCAGTTGAATCTGTTGAGCCGGATAACGACATTTCGCTTGAGGGTTGGACACAATGTAATGTAATATCCGTTCCCTTCCAAAGTTGCACGAAAAGCATCTTTTAACTTCCTTCTTTTTATCCCCTGTCCGAATCTCCCTTCTTTCAAGACCTTTACGCAAGCCACGAATGAATTCTATACTTCTGCCGAGTTCAAGGCAAAAGCAGCCGAATATGCCGACTTCTTCGAGAATCTGCCCCGTTACCTCGACGAAAGACAGGCCAAGCTGGAAAATATGGTAAGCATAACCGATCTAGACAGCGATGGGCTTACGACGTAATCGGTGCATCTTTGATACCCTGAATCGATTAAAATTAGTGGAATGTGAGTGCAAACGATACGGAAGGCTGTTTCACGATGAATTACCCTTTATTCAGGTCTTTGACTTCATGCTTGTCCAATCTATCCATAATCGAACATTCATGGAGGCATTGCCTGAGACTTATCTTGAACAAGGCCGTCACTTAGCCAATTGGCACCAATGGAACGTATTCAGCTCACCTCAGATGAACAGCATTCGAAACGGTAGGTTGCTATAGGTATTTTACACTGGTTGGTCCGATTAGATTGTTTCGATAGTTGCTGGCCGTACCATCCTCCCATCAATCATGGAAGGGTTTGCTGATATCGTCGATCCTGCTAACCCCTTGAAGCTGGTTTACTTTGCGACAGCATACAAGCCCTTCCTGTCACTTTTCAACATGCTTGGAGTTGCAGACATGAATCCGCAACTTCAAGGTTTCGGTGAGTGGCTATTCATCCGGTAAATGGATGATTTGACAGGGATGATCACCACCCTATGTTTGTATGAAACACAATAGTCAACTTCGCGGGTGCTGTAGCAATTGAAGTCCGCGAATCTCCCGTCGAGGGAGGAGAGCCTGTGCTCCGCTTCCACTTCAAGAATGGTACTGTCGACGATGACTTTTCACGATATAATTTTCTAGATACACAGGGTGATGTTCCGCTATCCAAATTTATTAATCATGTCGCGGTATGTCATAACGTGAACCGCCGAGTAATGACTAAAAACTGACATACCACAATGCCCAAAGCCTGTCACCATCAACACAACTTCCGAATGGTGCTCGGTATGTCAAAACAACGAAGACAGGGGTTGTGATGCGCTGGCCTTAGTTGCATCTCAGACTTCTAGCCAATCAGGCGGGCACCATTTCCCTGCTGTGGGTGCTGGGTTCTTGGGAGCCGGTGTAGCCCTTGTGGTTGCAGCCATGGTGCTAGCGATGCTGTCGTTTTTAGGGTACTTGACCTTCGGGAAGCGCACCAGGCGGGCCAAAACTGATGATGTGAGTATAAGAACGTGGAATCGATCGCAATATTAAAACGATGAATTTGTAGTCGAGCTCCCTCGAGAAAGCCTCACTCTAGTATCTGATTAGGAACCTAACGAATGGTGAAACAAGTTCAGCTGTAGGATTATATGATACAATATATGGTGGAAAAGCAACTGAAATGAGTAATAATGCAATCCTACGTTGGTCTCAAAAATCTTCGTCGCTATCATCGTCCATACGTCCAAATATATCGTCATATTCAGAGCCTTCATGCCATTCATCTATGTGGTAAGTTGAATTTTTCCGGTCATACAGCCTTGTGAATAGGAACGCACCGGATTTATCATCTTCAGAGTCCCATGGCGAATCCTCCTCATCAGGATAATCATTTTTGTAATACTCCTCGGCTAGTGCATCGAACATCGAGTGTGTTAATAGATGATCACGACTAGCTGAAACCTACCATTGGAGTCCTCGTCAGCCTCGTCTTCTTCTTCATCTGAGAAGGAATCATATGGATCTATATCGGAGGGGAGAGGGCCAGTTCTGATGGGTCGCAATCAATGATTAATTGAAGACGACATTCTGAGCAATCACGTACATCATTCCAACATTAGCTGCAGCATTCCATTCTGTGAGGGTGGCAGGTCGGTGATAAAAAACATCCCAGACATAGTCATCCTCCGAGTCGGAACCTAGATGAGAATCAGTGGGCAGACCACCCGCAGCCGCCTCAGGCCTGATGTCATGTACTGCCAAATATCAGATAGCCCGCCATAGCTTGCAACGAAACCTTACGTTTAAGGTAGTCGTTCAAAAGGGGAATGAATTTTTCCATCTCTGGATCTACAGCAGGTGCAGGTCTTCGGTCCTCTTTGGAAAGTACTGCATCATACAGACGAAAATCCGACCGCGAAACCTTTGTCGAGGGGAGGTCCTTTACGGATATGACTTTTGGCCTATCACACGAACAGGTAAGTGGTAGAGAAGTGCACCACTACCACGATACAAACGGGTTGGTTGGATGTTTGCTGAAGGTCGGCTCTTCTGAAGGTGTCAAAATGGTATAACGTCTAGAAGATCTCTGCAGCCCCTTTGTAGTGGTGGGTTTAGAAGTAGGTATGGATGATTCACTCGTTGGTTCGTTCTCTGGGATAATCGTCGGTTCACGCGCCAGCCGGGAGATTTGATCCTTGCACACCGAAGGATGAGGGAGCCACATCGCGATATGACGTGCCACTTACCTGAATCACCTTCTGCTGCTTTTCGTCGTCCCATGCACCCCCTTCGACGGTGTGCGCAAATTGGAAAACGCCCAGCCCACCCTTCGACTTCTTTCTTCGCTCCCGAGACTCCACGACTTCCAACCCATACATGCATCAGGCCGCGATGAGTAAGCGTGCAAGGCTATAGCGCACCTAACGCATCCAAAGGCTCTTCATTCCGCTTTCTTTTGATCCTAAGCAGGGTATACGGTTGTTGTGCTGGCGCAATCGATCCGTTGCTGTCCATAGAGGTTGTTGAAGCTATTTACGCGTGACATCATACAGTACAATGCCACCCTCGTCACGTTATTTGTTTATGTTGACCATTGCCCTCAAGACGTATCCAAACTGCGTAAGTTTTGGTAATTGTTCACCCCGATACTCATAAAATAATTTATCCGGAGGTTGTAGCACTGTATCAACTCCTATTAACACACAACTGCGAGTATGACGTCCTGTTGCCATTGTAGATGGTAGAGTATGCTGATCATGGTGCCAGAGGAACGAGATCACACTGCTAGGCCTGGACAGCTTCATCATTTCAGGTATTATAATCACCAATCTCAGTAGCATTGCTGTATAGGTTGTGCTGAGACGCAACGAACAATTTTCTTACAAATTCTCGCCGTTTGACCACGCCTGAGCTTCCGTTATCGCCGTGTACTCTGGGATTTTCAGGGCTAAAGTATATAATTACAAACCGCGGCTCTCTCCACTCAAGTCCATGAAGTTGATGATCGAAAACACAATTACGGGAACGGCATCGCGACAGCTGATACGGCGATAAGTGACTCACTGCCTCAATCTTCAGCATCACCGACTGCGCCTGGTTGACCAGGACTTCCAGCTGCCCTCCAGGCTGCTAGAATCAATTCAACTACGTCGTCAACCCCTGAGCCCTGTCTGACACTTGTGAAGATGGTTGGTCCGTCTCCCCGCATCAACTTAGAATCTCGCTCCATCACTTCCAACGAAGCGCCCACGTGCGGAGCGAGGTCAGTCTAAACATCAAAAACGGGATCAAAAGAGGATTGACTGAGCTCTTTCATGATCCTTGGAAAACGGCTTGCTTACCTTATTAATTACGAGTAAATCGGACTGGGAGATGCCTGGACCCCCCTTTCTCGGTATCTTATCGCCACCCTGTCGAGGAGGTTAAGACATCAATTCAATCGTAAAGGCATATATAAGGAAGGGTGCGTCAATAACGGGCGAATTTTGCGTCCGGTAAATCATTCATCAATAATCCATAGAACTCGGCCACTAAACTCCATATCAAGGGGTGGCAGCACAAGCCCATAGACCAATTGCAAGCTACTGTTAGCATTGCACTGGTGACCCTTGCTTCCGCTGCGGGAGAAAAATACCAGCATCAATCCGGCATTCTAATGAATCTCCTCTGCCTCGCCACCCTCTTGTTCTTCCTTTTAACCCCGAAGTGGGGCGACAGCATCGATCAGACTTACCGAGACGTCAATGACGTAGATGATATAATCTGCCAACTCTCTAGAATAGTTTGCAGCCAAATTATCACCACCACTTTCGACAAATAGTAATTGACAGCCAAATTTGGCTTGAAGGGTCTCCAGTGCCCCCATGTTAGCGCTGATGTCTTCGCGAATAGCAGCATGAGGACAACCACCAGTCTCGATGGCAAGAATTCGAGATGGCGGAAGGGCTTTATTCTTAATCAGGAATTCTTGGTCTTCTCTTGTGAAAATATCGTTTGTCACGGTCGCTATTAGGACTTCAGCACAGATGATCGAGCGATGCTTCCCCACTGACCGAGATTATATTCCTTACGAAGCTTCTGGCAAAGAGCCAGCGTAAGTGCTGTTTTCCCAGATCCGACCGGTCTGTGTGTAGTGCGGCATCACGCTGGGTCATGAATGAATGACACATACCCTCCGATCCCAATAGTAAACCCCCGCTCCTGAAAATTTCGCTTTGTGTAATCAGGAAGATCACGTTCGGCGTATTTTCCTGACCGAAGGCCATTCAACCTGTGTGATCTACCAAAGGGTGGCTTCTTACCGGCATGTTCCAAATGCTCGTGTGTATGCCCATGATCGCCATGGGTATGCGAGTGCTCAACTCCATCGCCATGGGAGTGTGTGTGACCATACGTTGGCTCCTTTGATGAGGAGAGGTTGTTGTAGAACTGTACGCTCATGGCTGTGAATCGTAATTCGAGATAATCGGTGATCGTGATAACCCAGCAGCCGTTGTATGGGACACCCGGCCCGGAGAATGCGGATGTGACAAACTGTCACGCTTAGGCACAGTGTGTTGAACTTGTACCATCATAGGATTGCATGAAAAGGTGCAAAGTAACCGCGTTACTTGTGGATTACTCCAGTTCTGATACCGAAAACGAAGATCGCTCAGCAACTGGTGCATCCGAGGTTGTTCATCGCCCCGCCCCCCATAAAAGTAGTGAGCCCCCCCTAAAGAAGCGGTTGGTGTATGTTTTTGCTTTCACAACGAAAGCTTGATCCGCCTTTCAGGAAATTGCCTTCTCTCCCTGTCTCCTTACTACCGGTGGTCCCTCAAGATGACCCTGCTCTTCATCAAGGGAGGATACGTACCACACCCCACGTAGAAGGGCAATTTATAGCTCATATCTATGTGTCCATAGGGCTTCACCAACATGGGGCTCTTACTTCTCTGATTCGTGATGTGTTACAACACGCTAAAGAGACTATACCAACACTACACTCTGTTGGGTGTTTTGAAAGCAACGCTGTGGAGGACAGTGGGGTATTGCAGCGACCAGAGCTTCACATATCGCTGTCTCGTCCCATCTATTTGCGGTCCCACCAAAGAGAGGACATGTATCGCGCCGTTCAAAGGGTTGCTCAAGCACACAAACCGTGAGTTCGCCTCTCGTCACTCCTGACATGTTACTCCAATTGAAACGACAGGTTTACTACCTCGTTCGCGACATTTTGTGAACTTAGAAACGACGAAAAAACACGAACATTTCTAGCTATGGAGATCGGTGCTGGACATCAAGAGGTAATGACAGCAGTTCGTAACTATTTTACGCGGCTGATCTGAAATCACTTAGCTTCGGGCGCTTGTTGAAGCACTGACACCAGCTCTGCGCGCCATACGTCAGCAAGAATATTATGATAAACCCAGATTCCATGCATCGATTGGCTGGGCACTACTTGATCGTCCTGCGGCTGATGAGTCACAACAATGCGATTTCCCTACAATTCCTGGTATCCCAGACACGCTAATTGCAGACCTGAACGAGATATACGGATCTCGTCTTACATCAACCAAAGTGAGTGTACTTGAGGTGCAGGGAATCACCATCAAGATTGGGAAGGAGATTCGTAGTTGGACCTTTTCTGGGAGCTGACAATCTTTGGGGTGCTATTGTTATTCGATTGAAAGGGACGGCTGCGGAATCTGTGAGGTTGTTGAGACTATAGATGGAATGACCACGAGTGCTACGTTTCTACCGCTCCCCGTACGTTGGTCAAACAAGTTGACAGCTTCTACCTGCCATTTTATGGGGTGTGTGCGAAGCCCTTCCTCCAAAAATTGAATTCTATCTTGAATTAGGAAGGTTTCCACCACCGGTCCTAACAAGCACCGCAATGTATGGAGAACTGCCAATCGATTCTCCAGTGCAGGTTCAGGCGGGGATGCATCTGAGAAGTCCACTCCTAGTCTCTCTCCAGCAACTCTGAGGAACTCTGGCCAGTCGTTATATAAACCATCCCTTAATTTGCCCAATCGACGCATCGCTGGCGATGTCCCAATTCCTATCAGTTTCTTTGATTCATCCCCATCAATTGGTTCTGCTATGGCATTTTCACGGGCTGACTTCTCCCTCCATAAACGAGGCACGGAATCGCTCAAACCCTTCCGCGCCATTTCGCGGCTTAGAATAGCCCTCCACACCACCTTTTTGACCGCAAGCGAAACAGAGGGTAGATTGTCCATCCATGTCATAGGAATCTGTGCCGCTAATGCAGGCGCAGATGGTGGGAGGTCGAGGGAAGGTATGTCACAAAGGGGAAGATCTAACCAATCAGTTGGGCTTGTGTACGCAGACAAAGGTGAAGAGAATTGACAAACCGGAAGGATGGAGGAGATTATAGCAACACCCGACAATCACAAGGCCCGCAAACGACCATGGAGATGCCGAGGATTGAGACGCGAAAGCACGGAGGATGGAAGGAGTGAGAGATCCACAAGCGTGAAGTGCGACTATAAGAACTGGTACGGGCTCAACTGATGCCGCAGACGTAGCGTCAATCCACTCGTCTATCGCTTCCTTGAGGCTTGTAGATGTGATGTGCACAGTTTTATGAGAAATGGGGGTGTGATTGGGTGGAAGAATCTTTTGTTCCCATTTTTGGGCAGCTATTGACTGTGCTTCGTTTGAATCAAGTGCAAGAATATAAGCAGGTCGGAGATGATAAGCAAGCGAGCGAGTGAGATACCCTTGTCCTGCCCCAACGTCGACAATTCGAAGAGATTCGGTAGGGATGTTGTTCTGTGCCAGGATATCACGTATGTAGGCAGTCATGCGGTCGACCTCGTGTTGCTTTTTCGGAGTAAGACCATAAACGGGCAGCGTTGGGCCGATGGGTGGGACATCGATGGGCTTTCTGTCTATTTGGAGGGATTGAATTGTAGTTATTAGGTTGGCGAGGTCTGGAGAGATGGCATCGCCTCTGTGGCCATTGTAGAAATTGACGAGATGAAGCCAATTCACACCATCGAACTTCAAGTCGCAGCCATCGGAGTCCACATCGTTTGGATGTGTTCTGAGCAAGTATTGGACGTGACGAGACCTAAGAAAGGGGAGCATAAGTCAGTTGGTCGTAGTGGCTGATGATTGCAATTTGTTTATCTCAGCCCAAAGCGGTACCGATTCCGCGGTTAGCCACCTGTGCACCTGCGACTACTAGTAAAATGGGTTTCGTCGCGCAGTGTGCACATGCAAATTCGCTCGCCTCTGGTGTGGCAAGCCGAGTACTACCTCCGATCATCTTGCTATCCTCGTTAACTTGTCCACAACCGCGTGAGGATTCAAGTCATTGGCTCTCCCGCACCTCAGATTGCATTTGTGTCGAATTTAGTATCTGAAGCTGAGATCAGGCATACCAGCCCACGCTGACCAAATCGCGTTCATGTGATCTTTTGTAGCCACAGGGCACCAGTAATCGGATAGGAAAGGGGTTTACAAGCTAGTGCTTCACGAATATCGCGCGAAGTATCACAGTTCTCCCACTGGATAGGCATTACCACGTCCACCTAAGCCCTTTATCCACTACAATACTATCACACACCCGCAATCCATTAAGGTGCTTAGGTTAGCAAAGGCGACATAGGAAGATTCTGTGATAACATGACCCGTCAGAGCACCCATGACGACGAATCATGCTTTGGGTCCAAGCAACGAGGAAAGACCTGTTCTTCATCGGCCGTGGCAGGGGCAGTAAACCAAGAAGGGGCCAGGAGGCTGGACATCAACACGAGAAATAGGATTTCAATCAATGGCAGTTTGCAGGGGGTGCGCAGATCCTTATGTGAGCCCCATTTTGGTTTTGGTTGTTTTTCTTCCGTATCCCCGCTACGCCTTTTTCCCGCAATAAGGTACATTGATGTTCCTTATTTCTCCATTAACATAGATCGGAAGGAAGAATCACCCTCTGTAAGGTGCCAAGGCTATCCTTAGATAATACGCGAACATATGCAATGGAATCGTCACGATGGAAATCACTGATTTACACAAAGTGGGTATCAATGGTTTCTATTGCACTTATCTGGGGACCACCCATTTCT
>KB722753.1:598937-630201 GCA_000349905.1 Volvariella volvacea V23
CCTTTATCCCATATGTGAACAAGACCCGCTTGGATCCGGAGTTTTTTCTGCTTCGTTTTTGATCCCCCTCCTACCTGCATTCCTTCAAGTCATCGCAGTTCACCATCGGGTTGCAGACGGTGATGTAAGGGCCCTGAACTTCTCGAAGACGACCCCTTGAAGGCGATTCCTTGTTTTTTGTGAGGTCAAAAGATTCTTGCTCAGTCCCTAAAGCGGGTTTAAGGGGTATCACTTCCACATCTTCCCTACTCCTCTGTGGCCGCTCAATCTCGAATTCGCTCAATATCGGTCTTTCGAGTGGTGGAGTCAAAGCACACAAGTAGAACCCAGAAGGGAATCCTAGTTGGTGGTCATTCACAATACACTCCTATGTCCGAGGACAATGATTATTGTTCCCTGTATCCTGTCTCCTTAGGATGTCTGCACCCCGCATCTGTGGCGGCCACCCAGAGAGGGCATCAACCTTCGAAAAATTTCCCGGCCCTGCAGTGACCAATTTCGTGCATCCTTGTCTTTTTCAAGGGTAATAATCCGGGATTCCGTAAACCCTGACCGATTGGCCTGGCGTCCGACCTGCATTCGGCTGCCCGAGCCGTCCGGGCCATGTGTTGTTGGACTCGCTGTTTTCAGCTTGGTTCTCCTGCTTCAATAACTGTGGTGTCGGTAGCAGTCAATGATAGAGCTCATTAGTCTTGCACTCTCGCCACAAGTATTGGGTGCCTCTAATGAGGAGCCCCGATTACTAGTCACTTTTATTGGGCTTAGGCTTTTTGCTGATGGGTCTTGTCTTCAAGCTTCATCCGTAGGGGCCATTGTTGTAAATTTGGAAGTCCACCACGCACCACGCATCTATGTCACACACTCGCTGGAATCAGAGGGTAAGACGGCTCGTGGAAATCGCCCGCTAAAAAAAAGGTTTAATGGACTTGATTCCCAATCTCCTGGGTCAGCGGTCGCCGCTCTCACATAGACCTATCTATACTCCGACTCACCGAACAACCCTTTTTGTTGCTCATACCTCGCTGATGTCGTAACGCCATCGGGTGTGAACTACGGAGAGGGATCGAGGCGTCTCTAGTTTGTCAAGCCGCACACTTCGCCGTCAACGTGGCCAAACGTACGACCACGCCTCCTGCATCATCGGACTCGGGTTCTGTCATTGACGCTCTAACGCCTCTCTTGGGTTCTGTCACCCCCTCTTCCGACATAACTCACACAGGTGGGTGGGACTACTACGATATCTAGTCACCCAGGATGCGCATAAACTTCGAATGCATGTACTTTACTACTGCGATCTCAGCTACCCTACCTCGTGTCAGGTGAGCAACAACAGAATTGTTTGGATGGCCTGGGTGCTCCGTCATCGCATTGTTCTCGAGGCACATAATCTCGGTGCATAGCCCATAAACCGTTCCTATGCTCGACCGCCGCTCATTGCCTCATGTCTGAAAACAAATATTTGTCCTTCTCGCAATGGGTTGTATCCCGCGCTTGCTCTTTGTTTGCTCGTCTACTAGCAATGGGTGGCACTCATCGATTGATGCCCGTGTTTATCTCCACTGATACTCAGACACTCCTCTGTGTACTCGGCTTATTTCCGGGTCTGATGATCCTAAATATTTGCATACCTTACTTCGATAGGGGAACTGCTACTGGGGTTATTGATGCTGCCACCGATGGCTGATACTGCTAACACATTGGCACAATCCAACATTATTATTATGCATCTTGTCTGATTTTCTCTTTGTTAGGCTTAACGTTTGCACTTCCAAAATGAAATATCGAAACCATGCATGAACTACATAATGCGCTATTTCTGGTTAGCACTTGTGTAATCTGTTTCGGAGGTTCTCATAAGGTCGTAAGTGGTCATTTGCGTATAACAGCGTACTGGACAACGCCTTATTAATTCTATAAAAACAATACCCCTCATTCGACTGCATCCTTGCAGTGATACTATATCCGAAGCGTTTTCACTCGTCGGATGTCGTGTTATTACGTTTTCAGACCCCGGTGAATGCACCCGTATGACTAGTTACGAGTGTCGATGGACCGCGGAAGGTGTGTCTTCGAAAGGTATTCCACCACTTGGCTAGACCCAATGCGCCGATGCGTACTTACACTCTTAATGTCATACCTGAGCACCATCGTGCCTCCATAGATTGGGAGCACTCCCGATATGTAGTTTCAGGGTTGCATAGATCGGGGACTTTGCCCCTTTTGCTTTCAACACCTTGAAGATGTCTCCCCACGCTTGCCCACGATGGGAAAGGCTCCACACTTTGACTATCCTAGTAATGCTGTTACTACAATAGTGCTTCTTGCCTCCTATTACTGCACCACTAAGTTCACTCCGTCGACCCCTCGGCCTCGAGTGTGACCCTGCACGAGGGATTGTTTGATCCCACTAACTGTGCAGCTGAAGGGTTTGTTTAGATGCACATTCAGTACGCCTATGCTGAATCTAAATAATCTGACCACCCGACCCTGACACTGAGAAGCTTTATATCGCTAGTGGATGAATACTCAACATATTCGACGTCTGTATACGACGGATAATCCGGGGCTCCTCTAATTCGAATAATCAAATGCACTTTAAAAGCCCCCCACAACGCGTTGGGAAAACTGGGAAAGGTCATGATTCACTGGAATCATTGCATCACTAGCCCTGGCGTCGTGTCGGGGATAGGACCGCCTGCAGCATTACGACGATGTCAAACTCTATCCAATTCCAGAGCCGCTTTCATCATTTTTGGACCCAGGGAAGCAAAAGGGCACCCACGCTCATTTCTGAAGATATCACGGACGGTACAACACAGCGCACGTTCAACTTATCGCTCACAAGGCTTACGCTAGATAGTTCGATCCGGGTAGCGGGAGAAAGCAGGCAGTTAGGAACAATACAGCGCGCAATAAAGAGAGATGCAGTCACTCACTCGGTATCTACACGAAATCGAATACCATGCGCGGGCACAAGTGTCACGCACTTGGTCGATGTCATGCGACACATGAGGTGACATCAGATCGGAAATTCGGCTTGGTTGCAGTGCAAAGGCATGCACTTGAGATAAGAGAGAAGGGATTAGCACAGGCAACTGGGAACGGAAGCATGAGAGTGCACTATCACTGAATTTACGAAATAGCGCTGTGAAGGTGATCGTGCCGGAGACAACCGAAGAGCATGAGGACAAAGTGGCTAGGCACAACATTGCAGGTGTTGAACGAATACCAAAACTTTGTCCATCAGGAGACTGGATATCTTGGTATTCGCGTCGTTGTACTACCTACTCCTCCTGCTTCAAGTCGGAGCGTTGCCATTTGGGGAAAGTATAATTAATGTACCATTGTTTATGTCCATGTAACCGTTGATTTTCACCGCATTTCTCCGTTTGGCTCAATCGAGATCGCACACGTCGTGACCGTCACGTCGCGGGAATTGCACCGCCGGCCTTCCATATCCCCGTCATTAGTATACAACCCCCAATAATTCCAATAATTCCGAGACTTCCACAATCGGGGTGTCCAAGATGCTGCGCTGAATACCGATTGAATTATGCGTGCGCGTAGTACACTTACTCGTGAACGTCGTTTCTTTCATCAGCAAAATTTAGTTCTTTTTGCCGCCATAAAATCTGCCATGCAACCTTGGTACAATTTTTGAAACGAAACTTATACTGATATGAAACATGGATTTCATGAGCAGTTCACTAGCAAGTGACACACCGGACACACTTAGGTCGATAGCGACTCGGCGGTAATGGTCGAGAGCTAATTAAACATGGGCTCATGCATTCCACGATAAGTAATACAGGGTGTCCCAATTTTCACGCTGTTTTTCGCGTATTTGCTCGCCTCATTCTGCGGCTTCACAGTATTAAGAGCGGCCTTTCTAAAAATGATTGCAGTTACAGGTCAAGTGGCCTTTGCTGACCCTGCAGCTTGAAGGGAGATGGAATATTCATCAGAGAGCCACACGCAGGAGAAGCCATTAACTTTGTTTTCTCACTAGAAAGGGATGAGGTTTACGGTCCGAGTCACCCTAACTTTGATATACTGAAGGTATGTGTTTAGATGGAGACTACAAGTAATTGGCGCAACTCACCTGTGGTGCACGCTCTCACCAGGATCCAAGGGCTGTGCCTTTCGAGATTCTGTGACTACCAGGGGTGCCCTCACCCATGCGATGGCTAGTGCAAGCCAGTTCCTTGCTTCACAATCGATCCAGGTGTCATGGATGGGAGTTGAAGGAAGAAGTTATGCAAGGAACAGTCCACTTGTGTCTGGAAAAGGGTGTCCCCGCCGGTGATGCCCTTTACACCTGCACGAATAGAGACCCCGAGCATCTTGGCGCGGATGAATGGTGAGGTAGTGCACATTAGGCCGAGATTAATTGGAACGAGAAATGGATATCCTGCTGGGCTTTTTAGGTTGAGAATGAGATTATGGCGAGGTTTTCAAGGATAAGAAGTGCGGCGTAAACCGGCTGCTCCTTGGATAGTTCTCATGCACGTTTAAGTCAAGATTAAAGTTTGCATTATTTGCCGTGGCGTTGTCGTTCATCCTGCGCGGATATAGCTACGGCTTACAGAACTAGTGCGCTGATACTTGATCCTATTCAATTCAGGGTAATTCTCGTAATTGATTATACTCCAGCCCTTTCCATTCCTTCT
Source organism: Volvariella volvacea V23 (assembly GCA_000349905.1). Lineage (NCBI taxonomy): Eukaryota > Fungi > Basidiomycota > Agaricomycetes > Agaricales > Pluteaceae > Volvariella > Volvariella volvacea. The sequence goes on from KB722753.1 coordinate 603,608, forward strand.
ATTTGGGCACTCACTAGTGGAGTGTGTGTTGGCACAGCGGGTATAGGGAACAATCAGATGCCGACCCTGTTAGCACTCAGCACGAGGGCGATAGTTGAGGTGACCATACGGCATTGTCAACGCCCGCCATTGGGTGACGAGGAGTACGAGTTTTCATAATCATGAACTTGCGCGTGTCAGAAGTACGCGACCCTGTATCTCCGTTTGTATGACTTTGTTCAAAGTTGTTCAAGTAGACCCGAAACGTCGCAGGTAAACTTCCCTTTTTTGAGCATTCTCGTCCGATGGTAGATACCCTCGAGTCATAGGGTCCATCTTCGCAGCAACAGGGTGGCTCTACCAAGAGTTTTCATGAACTTTGAAGATACTTCTACGAGGGGAGATTGATACTTCGAGCTGTCTGGCACGCCAAGCACGATAGCTTAACTCCTTTCATTGTTACTACTTGTCCCGCGAAAATTTGAGCTGAGTATACAATAGATGCCACAGTTGGTCCGGATCTATACCTAATTCCGTCATACAGAATGTTCCCAAATATTTGTACAAGGGGTTCGTGAACAAGGATCCTACGAGACTTTTCTTTAGTCTGAACTTGAATCATCGTGATGATCCCATTGCACATGTGCATCAGATGCATCAACATCGCAGATCACCATCACACTCGCACACGTTAGGTCAGAATATCTCAGACTACTCTCTCGAACCCCTTTTACACATGCACATGAGGTAATAATAAATGGGTCCATGTGTACAGGGATTCCTTAATGATGCTGAAGCCGGGGGCATTGGGATGTTTGGGCTGGGATGGTAAAGATCTGACCTAGGCCCACGCACATGGAATCGGCTGTGCATCACTTCATCTATTTCGTGAGGCTAGAAGGAATTCTTGATCCATTCAACTCGGTTTCGCTATTCCTGAAGCAAATTTCTCCCCAGGGTCCACACCAACAAATGGTCGCTCGCCAGCAAATACAGGTTATAATAGATAGGACAGGGTCAACTAATAGATGTACTGATACTTGGTGGAAGGACCATGAAACACTAAAGCAGATAAGGCAGACCAAAAAACGTGCATAACTACCGTAGCGAGGTGGGAGGGGACATGCAGGAACGTCGTGATAAAGGAGAGTATGGCATCAAAGCAAAGACGACAACAATAATACGTACTAACGAGGAACTGCTAATAGTAGAGTGGCGATACTTCTAACTAGATATACTGAATGAGAGATTCTCAAGAACGGGGGGATCACCGTGCCCTTCAACGCCGATGGGAAGCAACGATAGTCGAAAAAGGGAGATTAGGTTGTGCGTAAATGGGGTATGTATCCCCTATTCGGTTGTATGCAAGCGTGGTGGGTTGAGTGGGGGATAAGTATGGGGCGAGTATAAAGCTGAGACCAATGCGTGGGTTGTGGATACAGGGGCATGACGGACAACAGAAAGGTATAGGGTAGTGCAACAAACCGAATGGAGTACAGCAGCCATAAAATAATGCCAGCAAATAATTGACAGAGAATGACTGGTGGAAGGATTGCATGAGTATAGAAGTGCTCGTGGATGAGGATTACTGCGAGAGAAGAGTCCGACAATGACGGCGCTGGAAGGCATGTCCATTTAAGTTGAGCTGTAAAGTAAAGGTCGGCTAGCATACATTGTATTTTGGGTTGGCGCAAAAAAGCGTGGCGGCGGAGAAGCAGTGCGATAGTGCATTACTGCGGCGTAGCATATCCAGATCCCGGTGTCGAACCCGGATGGGAGTGACCATCATTGAAATATTGTTGTGGCTGGTCCTGGGATTGCGTTGACTGCCCAGAAAGGCGGGGGCTATGGAAAGTCGGGTAAAGATTGCCGCCCGGATGATGTGGCTGATGGGTAGGATGGCTTGAAAAGGGGTTAGGCGGCAAGACGGGCGGCGCTGAAAGTGGGACATCCGAGGGCATGTAGTGAGAGGACGAGGTTGGTCCCGCGGGGTGTGGCGCCTGACTAGGGACGTAAAGGCGACTCGCACCAAAATCCAGATTGTTGCCTGAACTCATTTGGGAAGAGCGTGCCGGAGGCATTCCGATCAGGTGTCTGGAGCCAATATAGTCCGGGTTACTGTGGTGGTAATCAACTCTGCCCGGAGTATTTGGCAACGACTGGAGGGTCATCGGATGATAAAGTTGGAGGCTATCGGCATTAGGCATCGAAGAACGACGACCACTGTGATCAAGTAGTCCAGAGAAAGACGTACTGCGTCCCGTTGAAGGGAACGGGGCGGTCGTGGTGGGCCCGGCAGCCGCTCGATGAGCTGGCGCGAGGATGCGACGTCTAGCCTAGAAAAGTGCAAGACAAAAAGGAAATATGGAGGGCAATAGAATCCGTTACGTTAGCTATTTTGTAATACGAGGGTCCGAAATTCATGCTCACGTTAATCATCCAATTTGAAACTTGGCTCATTGATAGACCAGTTGCGTGGCACAGTTGCTTTTTCTCCTCCTCACTTGGATAAGGATGGTCGGAGTGGCGGTGGAGCCAAGCTTTCAAAAAATCCGTAGTCTCTTTCGGGAGCTTGCCTCGCTTACGCTGTGGACGCTCCACAAGCTGGGATGTCGGGATAGGTGGTGATCTTGAGGGAGACCCTGAAACGGTGATGGAAGTGGTCGCAGGCATGGCCGGAGGATAAGACGGGTTGGAGGGGGGAAGAACGTAGTCGTTCGGAAAATTCCATGCTTCACTTTTTATTGTAGATAACGGTCTGCGGTCTTGGCCTGAGATACGAGTCGAGCCCCCGAGTAGTGGAGGTGGAACCTGTGAGGAAGGAGTACTGAACGACGCATGACGCATGCTATCCAGCTGGCTGGGAGTAGAGCTGGGCCGCACGATTGGGGGAGCGGAGCTGCCCCAGTGCTCCCCCTCCTGGTGGTAGGGAGAGAGGCCTGCTGATCGATGGTAATCAGAGGAAAGGGGGGAGCTGAAATTCGACGGTGTGAATGTCGAACTAGACGGAGTCGTACCATTGGATAGACCAGAATTCGGGAAAGGAGACTCGAAGGAATCTACAAAATTGAGGTTGGTTGACACTCGAGGGCGAGTGGCCATTTTGTCTGTGCTCTGTTCGTCAATACTGCTGGGTGGATTAGAAGAGAGACTGCCGGCTGCATTATTCGGAGGGAAGGCATAGGAGGATAAGGAGGAAGAGGTGGGGGCCTGGTAGGCGGGGCGCATCGGCGCAGGGGGGTAACTCGACAGGCGAGAGCGACTCTCGGAGTGGAGAGTTGGCAGCGAGTTGCGACGTTCGGCGCGGTAGGAATCGTCATCATTGAAGGCGGTAAAAATGGACGGAAGCTGGACCTTGGAATGATCCACACCGCTCTCACCAGACTGCTTAGCGTGTTCGGCAACAGCCGTGGTCGGATTTGAAGACTGACCAGGAACGACACTGGAAGCGTCCATGTCCCAATTTTCGTGGGCTCCCCTGGGCTTCTTGGGCTGAGGCGAATCTGCTGGGGTTAGAGAGCGCTTCTCGCCTCTGGAGACGATGCTGCTGTCTGTATCGGCGTTGGAGGTGGCCGAACTGGACATTCGTCGGGAGTCGTAGTCGACTGAATCGGTAGGACTGGAGACAAGGGAAGGAAAGAGAAATGAAGGAGAGGAATGGCAGAAAGTGCGAACGAAGGAGGGCGTCAAGCGAGAGATGACGGAAGAGGAGGTGGGAAGAGGAAGAGGAGGAAAGGGGAAGGAGGGACGAAAAAGGACAAAAAGCGTAAGGGTAAATTGGGGAGAAAGGGAAAGAAAAAAGGCAAAAATGAAGTCAGTTCGCGGTCGGATGCAGGAAGAGGGGCAGAACGGAGTTGGGAGTGGAGTTGGAGACTAAGAGTGGACACAAACATTATGGCAGGAGAAGCGGACGGGGACAGGTCGAGGACGATGTTGTCAGCGTCGGTCTTGGAGTCTGCACCGCTGCGAGCGAGATGGAAAGACCCAATGTCAGCCCGACTGGCAAGAAAACAATCCGATCGAAAGGTGAGCCGCTCGTAATGTGTCCTTGAACGGAAGGAGGGACAGGGCAGGGGGCCAGGGAACAGGCATGACAGATGACAGCGGCTTATGAAATAGATTGGAGGGCCAACTTACAGTGCGTACTGGAGCTGCGCGACGTTGTAGCTGTTCAACTCAGCCGTGCTGTCGTGGTGGCTCTGCTCCAAAGGCATCTGAACAGGAGACGGTCTGCTGCCACTCGCGAGTGAACGGTCGGAAAACAAATGTGCTGAGAGGTCCGGGAGGAAGTAAATGAGCGGGCTTGTGTCTGGACAGCAAGATGGGGTTTTAAAGTGGGAACGAAATCCTGTGCAGGCCGAGCAAAGTGTGGGAAGCAGGACTATGGAGGAGTTAGGCAACTCCTGCTCTTCCCCTCCCCCCCTGGCCCCCCTGCCCCCCTACAAATCTGCCCCCTTACCCAACTCAAAACTTTCCGTCGATTTGCACAACAAACTCGGTAGCGAATAGGATCGTCCCATCCAATCTAGGAACCGTGAGCAATAATCTATCTATCTATCTATCCGCTTATTCTTTTTCTACTACGCCCCTAATTGCTCATTATTTTCCTTATTTCCATATCTTACCCGATCCTTAATTAATCAATCGAATCTCTCCCAGACACAAATCTCACCCACATCCATACACCGTCCTTCCTCTTCGCTGCTCTTCCACTCCCCTCTTTTCATCATCCAGCTATCCGCTCGCCATCCCATCTCATCCCCCCGAGTCTTCCCTGCCCCTCCGTCCTCCAATCACTCCGCCCCTCCCCACCCGGCCAGCGACGATCCTCTTGGTCCAGCGCCCACTGAAAATTGCGTCCTTCATCCAATTCAGGTCACTCCTGCTCCTTAACTCGATCACGTACCCCCCAAACCTCCGATCCCCTCTTATGGCTATATTACTCCGCTTCCCATATTTGGACATATAATCCTACTTTCAGGCACGATGTGCGCGGAGTTTTACAGCACAAACTCTAAATTCGAATCCGCTGCTGCAGTTCATCAAATCTTTCTCGAGCCATCTCACGGCTTATTATCATTGCCCGAGCCAGACCCAGTCGACGCAACGGAGGCTACAACTACATGCATTATTCAGGGTAATAGTCGTAGTATAGATCCAAGCACTCATGCAAATCGTGATGTAACGTTTCAATGCCTTCCGTCACGTCCTCGACATTCGTCAAGGCCCAGCCAGCCCAACAGCTGCTGCGTTATGATCCTTCCCTCGCACCATGCCCCTTGGACTTCTTTGCCTTGTTCATAATACCCAGCAGCAGGTGGTGTGCTTTGGCTCTCTCTTTCTCCGAGACCTCTATCCCATCAAGCATCCGAATCCGTGTGCACGCCCGCATGATTAGGCCTCGGTATGCCAAGCGACCGATGTAAGATTCGTCCGGAAGATCCCGTCGGAATTTTGCATCTAAATCCTGCCAGGTCTGGCCTCCAACTTCCTTTTCTCCCGCCACTCCTTCAGACGGTTGTAATGCACCTGGTACATCCCTTACCAGGAGTGGTAGATACCACCCCAGTGTACATGGGTTCATCCTGTGATATCAAGGAGAGGGTCATTGAGTACACAGAACTACATCATACCAAGCCCATCACAACGGAGGTTCCATTCCATCAAGCCCCGCATGCCCAGCATAGGCGCGAATCCCATGCGGTGAGCAACCAAGATAGCAAATTGCCGAAGCATTGATGTTCCTCTATAAACGACGATCACACCCACGTGAGGTGGGAAAGCAGCCAAGTAAAGCAGGATCATGAAGGCACCAGACCCAAGAAGAGGAAAAGGAGAGCATGAACAAAACTAACACCCACCTAAAGTCGAGCATTTCTACATCTGGCATCTTTTGTAACAGACGGATCAGAGGTTTCGTTCCTTTGAGCCGAGATCCTATGATGGTGAGTTTGCGCAACCTTGTGAGCCCCTCAAGCGGCCGAGCATCTTCCAGGAAGTTGTAATTCAGATTCAATACGCGTAGATTGGGGACCAACGACGAAATCTCCTCGGGAAGCGCGGTGAGTCGACATGCGGCTAATTCCAAGTATATCAGGTTGTAACATGGTTCCTCAAAGAATTTGGTTTTGAGGGGATTTCCTGTTTGTATTAAAAATTAGGAATCAGTTAAATCCGCAAAATGGGAGTGAAAAGAATCAAAAGCGAGCGGCTGCATCCAACATCAAGGAGTCTCGCGAGAGAAAATCGCAAGAACAAGGCAGCCGTTCGAGCGACAAGGTGATGGGAAAAGGGTGAAAATAGCAAGGCACAATCACTGTGGGTGCTTGACACCCCCTTGAGGTAATGGTAAACATCAAGAGGATACTGACCAGATAGATACAACCGCTTGATATCGCGGATATCACGGGTGTTGAGGTGACTTGCGTTATGTGTTGGGTATCAGTAAAAAGGGCGTAATCAATGAAGAATGCACCACAGATACTCACAGGCTACCTCCACTCTGGTTCCGCAAACTAAGGTTTTCCAACTTGGTCAAACGAGCCAAGTCGATGAGATTGGAAAGGGAATTATTGTCCGCATATAACGTGCGAAGGTTCAAAATCGACCCTACACGCAGCTGTTGAAGTCGATTACTGCTAATTCGTAGGATACGCAGCCTAGGCATAGGTCCATCAACCTTGACTTCAGTGAGTTGATTGTTGTCTGTCGTAACGGGGCAGCAAGATTGTAGGAGTCAGCACAGCCAAATTATTCGTGACCGCCGGTCCATCAACAGATGGTTTCTCGGAGAACCAGACCTCCACACATACCTAGATTCAAGGCAACGAGTGATGGCAATGATGCCAAACCACAAATGCTTTCCAGGCGATTTTTACTCATATTTAACATCTCCAGTCGGGTCCTAGGATTGAAGTAGGACAATAGGTCCACATGGGTGGTTAGCACATCGCCGCAGCTTGCATGGACTAGCGTGGGATCGCAAGGACACACCATCGGCATTGGGCCAGATCCACGGACTGAAGGTTGTTTCCTTGCAAACTCAATTTTACAAGGCCATCCATATGTTCTAGCCCATCAACGCTGGTGATCTGGTTTCCGTCTGCTTTGAGCTCCCGTAGGTGCCGCAGACAGGCTAACTCTAGAGAAAGAGTGATGTCGGCCGAGGTCGACATGTCTGACAAGATGTAGAAAAACCAAAATGAGGTGGCTCACGTTGCAGAGAATTGATGTCATTGCGACTGACATCTAGGTTTTCGAGGTTCGAAAGGTGGTTAAAGGACGTCAACCCTGTAAGACTGCACGGGGCAATGAATCTCAAGGTCAGGGTTACGTTCCTTACAAGAACCTACAGCCAACGCAGCGTTACGCCGCAAAATGGAGTGATACACTCACCGATTCGTCGAGACAGATAATGTCCTCACGCTACCAGGGACACCACTGAGCCACGCAAGCTGGTTTGCATTCCTAAGGGAAACAATCCACTTCGCCGTTAGTCCGTGCCCCGTACCGAGGGGTGATGGGGTCCTGAACTGAACGCGGGCATCACTCACAAATTCAACGCGTCCAATCGAGGCAAGAATTCCTTTAGCCTCGTGACGCTCTCTAGATCTTTTCGGGATAAATCAATAGAGGCTAGGTTTTCCCAATAGGGCTCAAATGGCTGTACATCAGTGATGACCTCCACAAGGCGATCGTGGGCGACACCAAAAGAACACTCTGTGAGAAAGGTAGCATTGCCTTTGTTTATACTAGGGTCTTCGTGTAACGACCTGGGATGACCCGTCGACGGAGTTCTGTTGCTCGGTCTGCCCTTCTTACTGTCCAGGGAACCGCCATCCAAATTCTTGGTTGAGGCAGCGGGTGCGACTGGAGGTGGTTGATCAGGTTGGCTGTTATCCAGGTCACCCATCTTAGAAGACGAATCGCTATTCCCGTCGGAGTCTTCGGGAAATGGACTTTCATCAGTGGCTTCTCAAAACAGGGAGAAGGAGAAGGATAGGGTAATTGTGTCCATGAGAAGCGGAGTACTGACCAGTATCAATTAGCGCACCCATCATGTCTGCTATTCGTTTGGATCTTGCAGAAGGGAGGAAGGTGCTGCTTCTTATGGCGCTTCCTGCCGCCGAAGCGTCTTCAACGGTGCTGCTTTGCGTCCTGTCACTTTCCCCATCAGTGCACGAACTGGTACTCCCGTTAAGCCCTCTGATGGGACCGTCCCTCTTGCCATCCGAGAAACTCACGGAACGGCGATTACTAGGTTTGTGCATTGGCGTCTGATAGAGTGCTCCGTTAGGGTCCTTCAGCGCAGACGTGGGTGTGACGCTGGAACTCTTTAAAGCAGACTTAATAGAAGGGGTTGAACCAGCGGAATTAGAGCTGGGCATTGGCGTCATTGGCAGGCGAGATGAAGGCAGGCACGACTCGCGAATAGGGATGTCTGTCTGCTGGATACTAGGTTCACTTTGCTCTGCTTCGTGTTCTGCTTGTTGCGGTGGTATGCTGGGCTCAGTAGCCGATTCGTCCTCGTCCCCTTCCGATTCGGTACTCATATCCTCTTCACCTTCGGTTATGCTGGCTCCACCGCTTCGGGCAGCGTCATCGGTGGAGAAGCTTGTCAACTCCAGCTCCTCTTCATCGTCAACGTCGGATTGTTCACTGGGACTGTCTAGGCCTACTCGCGGGCGCCCATTTGCACGGCTTTCGTTACGAATAGGTTCATCCTCCCTCCCTCGCGATTCGTCGCGTAAGCTTTCTATATCTCCGAAGGGATCCTCACTACCATCTTCCACAGGTAAACCTTCCTCCACTCCGTTGGTACCGGCAGTGCTCTTCACCCATCTCCCCAGCGTCTTGTCGAATAGCATATCGCCTAGTCTATCAGGTAGTGCAGGCACATCGCCAGGTGCTATAGTACGGATGCGTGCTGGCCCTGAATGCTTTACGAAGGAGGGAGCACTTCCGGCGGTCAATGTTGTACCTGACGCAGTGCTTGAAGAAACAAATCTGTTCAGGTCGTCGTTGGTATTTCCGTGCACAGAAGATGGATATAAGGGTGGGGCACGGGTTGGAGGGGCAAGGAATACTGAAGCTTGGTGTTGTTCGTTCTGCGATTTCCTCGTCTCCACTTGGATAGGGGCTGGCTCTTCAGCGGATTGGGGGTTGTGACCAATGGATATCCCAGAAAGCCTTTGCGACAAAATCTTCTCCGAATAATCGGATGCCGTTGAGCGCCGGCTAGTGGCTCGGTTGCGCACCCGTTTTTGTGGACTGATTTTGCGCGAATTGAGCTGATTTGAGCATGCACCCAGTCCGGAGGCAGAATCTTGTGCTAAGGTAGAGCTGGTCAAAGATCGTTGGTTCGCTTGGTCATGAGGGCCTCCCTTCTCCGTCGAAGTGACGCAGTTGGTTGTTCCTCGCGACGAGGATTGGGATGGTTTGTCCTTGTCCTCTATAGATGTCGTTATATAAGATACGTCCTCATCTCCAGAGAGTAAACGTTTCTGACCCTTCATATCATTTCGGATCTGAGCCATGAGTGCTGCTGCTTGTTGCCTGTAGGTAAGGCTAGAGGATACCGTCTTGTCGGTTGGGGTTGAGTTCTGATGCTTTACAGAGTTGATCGAGGATGATTTAGCTCGACCTGGGGTATAAATTAGTTTTGAAGCAAGATATAACAAAAGGCACACCTGAGTCAGAATTAGCATTGGGAATAGAATTTATGGAGGCCCGATTGGATTGTGTAAGGGGTGGGCCTGAAGTCTTCGTTGTCGAGGTGGTTGAGAAATCACGCGCCTGCTTGATTTGTTGCATCAGAGACTTGGACTCTCCAATGTAATCCCGTCCTGCAAGTCTCGGACGCGCTATGGTGATGCTTTCATCGATATCATCCTCGTCAAAGTCGCTAGGCGGGCTCAACTTGACCCTCTTCGTGCTCCTCAAATGGGAAAAGCTGGAGGCTGGCTTAGAAGGTTCGGGTGGTTGTGATGCTCCCAGTCGAAAGCTAGATGGCGATGATGCTGTTGTGGTACCAGATGGTGAGTTAACTGCGATTGAGTCGACGATTGCGGAAAGATGGTCGCGAGTGTAAGTATCGTAATGAAATTGGAAAAGACGAAGCCGGGGGTCGGTATTTGGCGCGAATGATTGTGTAGTGAGCGGTGAACGCGAGGCGTCCGGTGGTTGTTGGGGCAAAGCAAAGTGCACCTGGTTTGAATGCAACGAGTCACTCTTCGGTACGACGAAGGTGAATTGGGGGTTATTCCTTCCGATGGACGCGAGAGAGGCCGTAGTGCCAGTGGCATGAGCATGGCGAGTGCTGGGCTGATTAGTCGAGACGGCGTAACCATCAGACTCGAGATGCGGTGGGGGTGGCGACGGAGGTTCGAACATGCGTTCCAACGGCAGAGGCGTGAAGATATCCTTGACGGCGGCCTTTTTCTGGCCAGCAGCTTTGGGCAAAGGTGCATTTGGGATGTCTTCGCGTATCAAGAAGGTGCCCACAGGAGATTGGGCAGAGACTTGGCCGAGGTCGCGATCACTGTTGGTATGAATGCGTGTGGCCACAGGCACTGTGAGGGAGATGGAGCCAGTGGCATGTTGATCGTCCTTGTCGCCCTCGTCGTCATCTGGCTCGAGATCAATCCACTCGTCCTGCAGCTCGTCCGTCTGCCATGCGGGACGCGTCGAAGGCTGGGGCTGGGTGGCCATGGTTCGCGTCTGGGTGGGCGTTGGCTTTAGCGATATAGACAGGTTGGAAATTCATGAATGGTCACATGATCGCTTATTGGTCTAGCACAGCCAGACTCGATTCGATCCAGAGTGATGTCACTACTTGACCCCAAAATCACTGCTCTCTCCTTCCTCTCTCCTCCTCCTCCTCACCCCAGCGCATCCCAATGTCCGATAGATATTCTGTCAACGTGCGTCTGCATCATCACCGGCCACTGTTCGCTCACTCGTCTCCTCCAGGTCTCTGGCATCGCTCCCAGCACTACTCAGGAGAAGCTTGCCGAGTTCTTCAGGTGAGCTCGTAGATCTCGCACAATATATGTTTCAGACCAACAAACTGAACTTTCTCATAGCTTCTGTGGGGCGTACGTCTAGCAGATTCCGCTTAATCCGTTGCTTCTCACTTCTCTCAGCATATCCTCCATCGACTTTCATGGCCAAACGGCGGTAATCCATTTCGAGAAGCCGGCGGCCGCAAAGACTGCGTTGATGGTAAATATCTTCAACCTTCTCGAGTCTGTTCGCCTATTGACCATCCACTCAGCTTAGCGGAGGAGCTCTTGACGGATCTATTCTAACGGTTACCTCTGACGTCATCCACCCGGTTGAAGAGCAGCACGGTCGGAATGGCCACCCTATTGAGCAATCGGACAAGCCCCGAGCAGGAAGTCAGTGAGGCGTGCTTTTAGATTGCGAGACAATTTCACTGAGTCCTGGCTCCAGTCGCTGCTGAATATCTGGCCAAGGGCTACGCGTTATCTGATCAAATTTTGGAGCGGGCGATAGAGATTGACAGTGAGCTCGCCTCTCACGATACCCCTCTTCTCTCATCCCAAGACGTGAAATCCTATCAGATAAACAAGGCATTTCCTCCAAATTCTTAAACTACGTCCACTCATTGGACTCGTCACTCGGCTCTCGCGCGCTTGGACCGGATCAGACGATTTCGGGCAAGATTCAGTCCACTGTCCAGGCTGCAGCACAGCAAGCCAAGACGGTAGATGAGCAGAAAGGATTTTCGAAGACGGCTGCTGATGTAAGTCCCCTTCTCTGCAGTTGACTGTGTGCTGACCCTTGGATCAGTACTACGCCCGTGCCCTATCTTCTCCCTTCGGGAAAAAAGTGTACGAGTTTTATACGAATACTTCTAAGCAAGTAAAGGACATCCACGAGGAGGCCCGTCGCATCGCAGCGGAGCACAAGCCAGCTTCCTCAGGAGAAAAAGGGTCTCCACCTTCTGCCAGTGGCTCGAATGTTCCTGATTCGAAGCCAGAAGCTATGTAATTCTAACTTAAGATATTTTGCGTGTATACGTTATCTGTTTCAATTTACTGTGTGTTACCATGAGACATTTCATACGGCAGGCTCGTTTTCGGCCGAGTGGCCCAGGGCCGAAAACGTCGTAAGAGTGCGTTTGTCGAGTATCTTATCATATTGGAGCCTCAGCCAAAACCGAGATCGCTTTGTCGGCCGATGCACAATAGCACCAACTTTATATACCATTACTCGACCTCAGAGGCTACATCATCAGTTACCACACTCTCAACACTATCCTAATGGCAGCTTCAGACGAACTCCCTCGTCCACACAAGATACGAAGGATTGAGCGAGCATCGTCGGACGACCTAGATGCTTCCGGCTGGTCTGCAACTCTGTACAACCGAGTCGCTTCATTTGTATACTCGCAAGCGTACACATCCCCAATATTAAATCTACTGTCCCCAAAGCCGGGAGAACGTATCATCGATTTTGGATGTGGGAGTGGGGAGGTCTCCTTGGAAATAGAACGAGCAGTCCAACAAAAGAAGGGGGGCACTGTGGTTGGGCTGGACTTCAGTGAGAGCATGGTAGGTGATAGCACTGGTCTGAGCTCTGCAGGTGTTGAATGCATTTAGGTGTCGAAAGCACGGGCAAATGGTTTGAAGAATGCGTTTGTAGCTGATATCCAGGAATTAAGCGAAGACAAAGTCGCTCAGTGTGGTGGTAAATTTGATGCCGTGTTCAGCAATGCGGCGTTGCATTGGTGCAAAAAGAATCCCAAAGGGGTGCTTGAAAGTGCACGAAAAGTATTGAAACCTGGCGGTCGTTTAGTGGTGGAGATGGGGGGATTCATGAATTGCATTGGTGAGCGTGGATTTGTACATGCAATAGGGTTAGGAATAACACAGTCTCTAGGTGCACGGTCTGCGATTCATCATGTTCTACGTACAAGGGGTTATGATCCAGTTGCGCTAGATCCGTGGTACTTCCCGTCGATGGAAGATTATGTCCGGGTAAGTTGCGCGCGCCACATCACTGAGATACTCGTTAAGAAAGGGGACGTGTAGTTGTTGGTGACGTCTTCATTCGAACCAACGCACATGTCTCTCACCCCAAGAATCACTCCCCTCCCACAGGGGCTCCGAGAGTGGTTACGAGTGTTCGTGCGCGGTTCCTTCCTGCGCGATTTCCCGGAAGAAGAGGCGGAAGACATTTTGTCCGAGGTTGTAGATATTTGTAGAACGGATTGTCAAGATGCTAGTGGAAAATGGGCATTAGTATATATGAGGTTGAGATTTTCTGCGGTCATGAAAGGTGGAACACCCAACTAGAATGGGGTTGCCACCCATTATCTGACTGGGAGACGAGTGGGCCATAGAAATAACACTAATTGTACTCGGAATTAACATTAATAATTAGCCGAACAACAGTACAGCACGTGACAATCAACGTCTCCCCAAGGCCGCCACGACTTTGCATAATGATACCCACCTCTTCACACTATTCGGTTTTTTGACTGCCATTAACCAGGATCCATGGCACAAACCAGGGCTAGTAGTAAGTCCTATGCTGTGTACAGCTTGCCTCGTCTTATGGAAATACCAGATGGACCTACGGTGACAGATGTAGCCCCCGCCCTTGTCGATTATTATACCATCCTCTCCTTGGTACTTGGTGGCTGTTGCACGTAAGGAGAGCATATCCTCGTTGCATGAATACTAACGAAGCTCGATGGGATAGGAATGTGTGGTCTTATGAGCAATTACTTCGAATGAATCCCCGGATAGGTGAGGATCAGCGGTCCAGATAAAAACCAGCTAATTGAGTTGCATAGGATCGGCACTTACATTCTCACAAATGTTATTTATTACTGCTCAGACGATACCTGGATTTCTGATATTCCAAAAGTCACTCATTCCCAAGCTCAAGCCACGACGGGTTCCTCTTTCTCAGTGGGCATTGCAAGTCATCGTTCTGACGTCAAGCACATTATTGAATAATTGGGCGTATGCGTACAATGTTCCTTTAACGATATTGATTGTTTTCCGGTCTGCAGGTGGGCCGTTCTTTACGAGTCTCGGCTGGCTAACTTACGCCCCATTCATTAGGCTTAGCAATATCTATGGTCCTTGGGTATCTAGTATTACAACGACGGTACACCAAGTTGCAAGTAGTACGTCTACTCACTACGCAGATTTCATTTGGTTTTCTTCACTGGCCATATTTTATCTAGCTGTCGGTTCTCTCCGTTTCGGTTGGAGTGGTTCTTGTCACTTTATCCCGGCCCTCAGGGTCTGTGTCGGCTCACATAGACCAGGATCCGCCCCGTTATGGGGTTGGGATTGGGATGCTCGTACTATCGCTATTACTTACGGGTTTTCTGGGGATACTACAAGAACGCACCTACCAGGAGTATGGTCCCTGCTGGAAAGAGGGTCTATTCTACACTGTGCGTATGTGCGTTGGGGATAAGTCATTGCAGCTAATTTGTATATAGCATTTTCTTTCGCTCCCTCTGTTCTGCTTCCTCGTTCCGGACATCGTGCAAGGCTACAGCAGCCTGAATAGCTCTGCCTCTGCAACAGTTGCTTACTGGGCGCTGGTTGGGAACCTATTTACCCAGCTCCTATGTGTATCTGGGGTGAATAGGTTGACTGCAGTAGGTCTTCTGTCGGGTCTAATTAACCACACTAATGCTTGCCGCAGAAAGTATCTTCCGTGTCGACGAACCTGGTCCTTACTGTTCGGAAGGCCATCAGCCTCTGCTTTTCTGTCTGGTGGTTCGGGAACGGGTGGAACATTCAGCTGGGAGTTGGCGCCTTAATGGTCTTCTCAGGTAGTTTCATGTTTACACTTGCAAATCGGGACCAAGAGAAGGATAAAAAGGATTAATTAGGGGGGTCTGAGGTAAGTAATAAGCGTTAACTCATCAGCACTAAAAATCAAAACCCTTGTACAGGGAGGGCATGTTCGACCATGTTTATGCATCAGTCGTCCCTACTGCTAGTTTTTTTTATCGGAGGCAGGTTGCGCGTTTACAGTCTGGACCAGGTGATATCAGTCGTGGGACATGAGACAGTAGAATACGGAGGACATTAATAATTCACTAAACGCTTGACGCTGAGGATGGTGTGCTTGTGCCTCGTAAAGTTACTATGAACCCATGCCTTTGTAGCGGAATTACAGCACTCTTGTTGACGAGAACACGAGAACAAATCTGATGATGTCGGCTGCCAAATTTGGGGTAGCAGGTGTTCAGAGCGGTGCTACACCTCTCACTCCCAAATGTACCATGACTCCAGCACTTTCCAGGCATGCTGACTCCTACTCGATCCCGGATGAAGACACGCCACTTCTGAGCACTGCGAAGCAATCACGCAGTGCAACGCCTGACCCACAAAACCCCAGAATTTTCGGCATGTCTCCAATCTCATGCGTTGACCTCATTCTAACAGGTCCAAAGCGTATGTGCCTAGCAATGCTTCGTTGACCCTTGAAAACACTGGGAGTGTGGCCCGAGATCATCTTGCGTTGGAGCGAACATTCCTGGCTTACATGAGAACATGTCTGGCGATAGCGTCGTCGGGTGTAGGCGTGTCATTTCTTACCGCTTGAGGCACACTGATTTGTTGACATGTCTTCAGCCCTAGTGCAACTCTTTACCGTTAGTTCCAGTGGTATTCCACAAGGCCTTTATGCACCATCATTGCCTGCTATTCGGGTGTACGTTCGTCCGTTAGGTGCAGTTATGGTGACATTTGGGTTATTTGTTCTTGGAGTAGGTGTGTAATCATGCAAAACATGTTGGGATTCGAAGTAAGGTTTCTTCGCAGGGATCTCTCGTTATCTTGAAGTACAAGCAGCTTTGGTGAAGGGAAAGTTCCCAGTTGCTCGGTGGTCATTGGGAGTGATGTCTGTGGTCTTGGGTCTACTCGTTGCAATAACCTTTGGTGTTTTGGCATCCGGAACCCTCGATTCTGGGGGCGACCTATAGCAGAATAGAAAAACAATCTGTGGTTTGAGATTTCGATTAAGGTAGCACTTATTAGAATGTGCTAGAGCACCATGGATGCCAATCACACTTTGGGCTGAAGAAGGCTTATCACCTAAGATGCCTGTAACATTGTGGTAGCCTTTGCCTGAGATGCAATTATCCATTAGTTAAAGCTAACAATAATACATCTGTTGCTATTTTATGCCAGTATACAAAAGACTTGCACCCTTTTGTTATGTCAAATTTTCTCACCTATTCACCCCATTGGCCATGGTACACAACACTTAATCCCTGAACCTATATTATGGTAGGCTTGCATCAGGAAAAAACCAGATTTGGTAATTTGAGTACCAATTACCCAATTTACTCAACACTACAGTAATTTGAGGTGATTAGTTCTAATTATTTCTCAATTATTGATATATAAAGGGCTTTATGAGGACAAAAATACTGAAGCTTGGTAATTAGTCAATGATAGTTAGTGATAGTAAGTGATAGTTAATGATAGTCAACATAGTCAATAATAGTCAGAGTCACCTATGATTCATGATAATGATAGTTAGTAATAGTCAGTGATAGCTAGTGTAGTTAATGATAGTTAGTGATAGTCAAGGTTATCCAAAATGAAAAATGACCCTGATTATCACTAACTATTATTAACTATTGCTGACTATTGCTGACTATCACTAACTATCACTAACTATTGCTAACTAATTTAGCAAATCCAAGGCTCTGGAATTTTATTCCACAAATCCCTTCATAACTTAGGTTTCCTTTGATTCTAAGATTTTTGAGAAAATTTTAAATAATTTTGGTGATGCAATTCTGTCACAGTTTTTCCATATGTATATAATTAATTTTGGGTTGATACCTTTTTATCTTATCTTATCTTGTTTGCTTTTAGTAATACTCCTTTTAGATCAGTTTTCTGATGTTATTCCATTCATCTATCACATGCCAATCCCAGTTTTGATCTTGATTAATCTAAATTGATTTAGTAACCCAAATGGAACAAGCTATTGATCTACCACATACACTCCAGTCTAGACTAACATCTAAATCAGAGTAGTATGTGATAAAATACTCAGCATCAACTTGGCAGTAGTGGCTAGATACTATATAGTATTAGAAATAAGGTTCTACCAAAATATATTTAAGTAGGGCCATCTGAGGCATTACTTCTCAGATTGAATAACATCTTTTACTGCTCTTCAGTCACTTCTAAAACTATTCCACTTCAACTCTCCTGCTACAAATATATACAAACAAGAGTAAGTTTTAAATATGTGATACTCTCCTCTTTCTCTCTATAGTTCTTATCTAGCTAAGACACCAGCCTACAGCCAATGATTGAACAAGCAAAGACCTAGATATCCCTATCTGTGTGATCTTTCACAAATTCTCTTTGCAAGACCATGACTAGTGAGTGGCCCAGGGGTGACTTTCCTGCTTTTGATTACCTAAGCATATATGAGCAGCAATGCCATTGTGCTTAAATAAGAGCAGCCCAATCATTCAGGTATAATACTGTCTACATGATTTACTCTATGACACAGTAATATTGTGACTAGTGATGAACAATTCCTGAACTCAGTTGCTGACAGATTCTAGTAATTGTGTTTAAGTCAACCATATACCTTTTTTATCAGAATTACTATGCTTATTCTCAGAAGAAATATTCTTAAGACCTGAGATTAAGATATTATCACAAATCTAAGACTTACTCTTTGTTTGTACTTATTTAAAGCAAGAGAGTCAAAGTGGGATAGTCTCAGAAGTGACTGAAGAGCAGTAAAAGATGTTATTCAATCTGAGAAGTAATGCCTCAGATGGCCCTACTTAAATATATTTTGGTAGAACCTTATTTCTAATACTATATAGTATCTAGCCACTACTGCCAAGTTGATGCTGAGTATTTTATCACATACTACTCTGATTTAGATGTTAGTCTAGACTGGAGTGTATGTGGTAGATCAATAGCTTGTTCCATTTGGGTTACTAAATCAATTTAGATTAATCAAGATCAAAACTGGGATTGGCATGTGATAGATGAATGGAATAACATCAGAAAACTGATCTAAAAGGAGTATTACTAAAAGCGAACAAGATTATATGCATATCTAATCTGATAAGATAAGATAAAAGGTATTAACCCAAAAACAATTGTGTACATATAGAAAAACTATAACAAATATCCAAATCAACAAAGAATGAGCTGTTGTCCAGCCCAGTAGAAATCATGTTGAAATACTTAGCAATGAGGTTTCTAAGCTCAAAGAACCATGAATATCACTTCTTGACCTCATCTATATTAAACCAATAAAATTAGCAATTTTATAAGCAACAAATCATAATATATATACTCAATTTAGTAGTAAAATAATATTTGATAGATATGTTAATTTTTTTAGCTAACTTAATTATCTTTTCAGTAAAGCTCAACTGAGAAATGGCTAATTTGTAGTTATCAGAAATGCTAGACAAAGTGATAAAAGTTATAAATATGATAAAGTGATGTAATGCTTACCTAGTAATACTGTTTTTAATTTTTTGCCCACTTAGAATACTTTTTAGCTATAATAGTATTCTCTTTAAACTACTTTCTATATCCAGAAAAATTACACCATCAAAATTGCTTAAAAAATTTTTTTTATAAATCTTGAAATTGGGGGAAAAATTAGTATGTATAAATAATCTTATAGTAGGTAAATACTAGGCTAACCCTAAAAACATTTGAGAAGAATGAGAGCTTATTAAAGAATAAATTTTTAAAGCCACCTACACACTCTTTATGCCTGATTAAGATAACTAACGTTTGTGTCTCTGGCTTTACCGAGTCTTCTGGCACCAGTTTTGGACAACACTAATAGTAAGGTAACATCTTTTTTTTTTTTATGTTATCACATTCACCAATTAACATGACTTATGTGATTTCAGTTAGCTAGTTCACTCTTGCAAATATTGACTAATATTCTTGACTGCTGATAGTTTACACTACTTGGGGCATTTCACTCCCAATGTGGCCATCTGTTCTATCAAACATGGCTTTTGATTGTAGGCTTGGTAGGCCTTTACCCTACCAACTACCATTAAACAAAGTAAATTGAATCTTATAGCAGAAACATTCCTTTTGTGGGCAACTTCATAGTGCCTAGCTTCTTTTTTATGTGTATGCAGAAGTAGCAAGTCCCTAAGAACCCAACCCCTAAACAAGCTAAGTTCAGTTTTACTTTATCTGGCCTGCCTGAACATAAGCCCTGCTACTTTAGTGGAAGCTGTAGCTAGAGTAAAATTATCTCCAAATTAAGGAGACTATAAGATATCTAATTTACTATACTCACCTTTACACCTTATTCTATTATTTCTAGAGTGGCTGGATGTAGGAGTAGCAAACCTACACCTACAGCTGCAGGCCTCTAGTAAAATTTAAACAACAATTTGCATGTCTTAAAACTACTGAAAAATATTCAATCAGAACCAAAATTAAATTCTTACTGAAGATTAAACTCCTGTTGTAGCTGCTACGCAATAGCCAACTACACTTGGTTCTTGTGTAAACCACAAGGAAAGTCATATTTTATATGCTTAAAGCAATATTTATTATCTCTTTTAATGACTTGCTGGCTTGGTTTGGTTATGCTCTGTTGTAGCTGCTATGCAATAGCCAACTACTCTGTTGTAGGGTTCTTGGTTATGTTATTAGTAGTAATTACAACAACAGCTACTACTCTGCTCTGCTGAGCTGGGCATGGCAATGCCAAGCAAACCAAACCAAAGCAGGTCGTTGTAGACTTGGAAGTAGTCAAAACCACTCTATATATCCTGTAGCAAATACATCTTGTAGGGGCAAATCATGAAGAAGCTAAATAAATATTTATAAACTGGGACTAGTTTAAATGATAAAACAACACTGTTGTTATGTGTAGATAAAGGTTTGAATCCTTTGTAAGTAGCCCTTCCCAGCTCCTAGACCACAACTTATTACCAAACCCCACCTCTTAAACATTTTAAATCCTATAGTTAGATTAACCAATTTGAAATGTTGTTGCACACCTTGTAATGTAACATTACATTACACATTTATGAACTGTTCTAAAAGGATTTATACTTAAATTAATGAACCTATTTACACTTAAATTAATTATTTCTTAACACTGGGACTAGTTTAAATGGTTAAAACACTGGGATCCTAACCCGGAGATAGAGGTTTGACTCCTCTGTTAAATTGCATCTCCAACTATGACAAAACTAACTTTAAAACAATTACAACACCAGATTGATGAGTTGTGATTGAAAGCTGTTGCTAAATCACTTGAATCTGGTGGTAAAGGAAACCTTAACCCTAATAATATTAAGGAGGCTGCTTGTGCCACAAAAGGGCATACAGAATTATTAACTGATAGCTGAGGTAAGAGTAAAATATAATTGTATTTACAATCTTCCTTTGTGCTACTTTATGGCTTTGCTTGGTTGAGTTTCCTAGCCAGTAAACTACTGATACTTTGACCAATTGCTATACTCTTCTTTAAACATTACAAGAAATTCATTTGGTGGACACTCCTTGTATATTCCTGAAAGTTGTTCATATTATTTAATGCTCTGTTAGGTGTTTGGCTTGTTCTAAAACTGACCAACTGGCAATATGGATCCTTTATTGCTAACTTTGTAGGTATTGGTACAACCTATGTAGATCTTGTGACATCCTTCTACTCAAGATTATTCAATTGGTTCTACAACACAAGTGACAAGTTAGTACCTAATCCTGACTACTCCTGGTGTTGCATACCAGCATACCAGCGTACCAGGAGGTGGTCCAAGATGGCAGAATTGAAACATATCACACATTACTAGACAGGATATTATCAAACCCAAGGCTGTACAATAGTGGTATAAAGTCCATTATCACAACCTATTTACATTGATATACCTTGGTACAGAGATTGGACTTGGTATGGACTTTTATGGTGGACTGGTGCCTTCTTTGGGTTTGTTACAATAGTAGGAACAGGGTATCTTGCATACTTTTACTTTATGAAATATTGGGGCTGCTACGCAACAACATCCAAAGACCAAATCTGGGTAGAGACCCAGGACTGCATAGACCTTATGCTTCTCCAGCACTTGCATAGCAAGTGCAGGAGTAGTGGTAGCTGGAGCAGGACCCGCTGAAGATGTATTGTTAGCTGGAACCTTGAGAAAAATGAACCCTTTACATTGGATCCCTTCTCCAGCTTCAATATCATCCACATTAGGGTCTTAGTTTAGAGGAAGTAATGAAGCAAGAGAAAACTTTATGATGAATCAACATAATATTGTTAATGCTGATCCTAACCTCTATTCTTTCACTCTGTACAATCCTCATGCTAGTTGGTTATCACAATTAAAACTTTATATGCTTGGTGAATTATCTCAAGCTAAGATGGCCAAAGAGGAGGTTGTTAGATCTGCTATAAGATCTCAAACAGCTGATTTATCCTGGATACCAGCATGGGCTAAACCTTACTTCAATGAAATACAAGTTGTTAAAACTACACTGAGTACACCTGTTGTAGCCCAAGCAGGATTGGGTCAATCTAAAATAACTTCTGATTGGTTAGTGCCCCCTAAAGATAGGAGAACATGGGCCTCAATACCTTCAACACCAATTGAACTACCTAGCAATATCCCACCTTTAGATTCTTACACAGTTGAAAAAGCCTTGAATGATCTTGGTAAGAATACTAAAGCTTGGACTAGACCAGATCCTACACAGGCTCCTCCTATTCCAAGTGATATGCCTCAACCTAAAGCTTCAACTTCTAAACTGCAATTGCCTGATATCAACATAGGAGGACCAGTGGCTTGGGCTAGTGAAGATGTTCCTAAACCACCTGCTACAAATGATGGGGCAGTGTAGCAGCAGCAGACTTGACAAATAGTTTAACAAGTGTGGTTGGTTTAGAACCTCACCCTAGATATGGACTGTCATCACCCAACAGATATATTCCTATCCTCCAAGATGTCTTCCTTGAACAGTTGAAAATGTCTATCAAAGCTGATAGAGAAGCTGTGATTAGAAGATTGGAAGACTACCTTGGAGATCACTCCAACTTTGTAGGAAAACAATTTGCTAGACTTGAGAAAGTGTTGCATAAACAAAAGATCACTAACCCGTTATTAAAAATGGTAGCTCTTTCTCAAGGTTACACTTTTGTTCCTTACCCAATGCCAATACCTGACCTATCAGTCACACAAATAGCTATGTTGTAAGAGCAAACAGCTCACAAGTTAAAGTTAAACACATAATGAAGACATTTGTGCTCTTGTTGGGTATCCAAATCCCTAGAAGACTCTGGCTATTGTTCTGGTTTGATAATAGTTCAAACCACACCTTAGACTTAATTGTAATCTTATGTATGATACTTATAATTATTCTTTTAGTTATTTGGTGGTTGGAGTTATAATAGCTGCTGCTACACAAGGGTCTGGCTTCAAAGAAAGCAAGAGGGTTTCTGCTATGCAGGTAGCTTCACAACCCCTGTAGGCTTAGCCTACTATGCTACTCCACATTCCGTCTTAAATAACTTTTTTAATTGAGATAGCAAAATAAAAATCACTTCAAATAAAAGTATTGATGACAATATTGTTATAACATCAAAAATATACAAAAGGTATTTCAAAGGGGTTATTAAGGAAAACTACTGCAAATTTATAGAATGGAGGTATAATATCAAAAGCTTCAAGAATGAATAGCAGGCAGGCTATGCTAGGCCAGATAATTCATTCTCAATATGAAAACAATAAGTGATCCTAAGATAAACCTTGTTTAACTAATTACTTTCTGAAGTAAAACATTTTATTAGGAAAAGGAAAGGAAATCAACTGAGACTCTGAAAGTAATGGTAAGTGAAATCAGACTAGCCTATTATCGAATTCAAAATTGAATAACTAATCAAATCAAAAAGCCTTTAAGCCATTGGCCCAGCGTCAGCAGGGCCCAATGGGCACTAGCGGGTGCTCAATATGAGAAGTTAGCCTAAATTGAATGTTAGTCTTGCTACTGAGATTGCTTGTGTTACCTGCTCTGCATAGCAAAGCATGACAGCAACAGCCAATGGTTAAGTACACAGCACTTGATATTGGTTCTAAAAAAGGTCAAAGACTATAAGTCCTGTAGATTTCAAATAGAATTCTAAAGAATAAGTGAAGGGCACAAAAGCCCACAGATAATTTATTTTCTGATAAATTCATTCCAATAAAGTACAATGAGAGACAACTTGTTGGAATATAGGGGAACCATCTTCTAAGGCTAAGTATTATAAATTTAGCAATAGTGAAAAAGTATTGTAAAGGAAAAGTATGAAAAATGAGTGGTATACAAAAAAGTGATTTAATCACGATCTCTCGTTTGGCTTCTTGCAAAGCAGTGACTTGACTCTTGATTAATGAATTGGTGAAATAGATCATGAATTAGTAACTCTATAAGCAGTCAGAATTCTACTAAAGCATGAAAGAATCATGAATGACGGTGTACTTTTTGCATAATGGGTCAGCAAGTTAAGAGGAGTAGCAAGATTAAAAGCCTTAGCAAAAGCAACTGGACTTGTATTGGGATGGTGGGTTAGGCCAGCTTTTCCTTTCAGAGCAGCTGGTTACGCCTTTGCTCCTGTGTAGCAGGTAACATAAGCAATCTCAAAAGTGATGAATAAGTTACTTCTATTAGACCTGAAGCCAGGTGATCTTACCAAGACCAGATCAAATGGGTGAATGTTGCATAATTCTTTGATGAGTTTTGGTAAGCAGTGAAATGCCAATCTGACCTGGTGCTAGCTGGTTTTCTACCAAAACATATTTAAGTATGATGTTTACACAAAATTTATGAAGGTACAGCAAGGCAATTCCCAACAAGTTTACAGTATAGGCCTAGTTTTTTTCAATAATAGGAAAGCAAGGACCATTCCTTTAATGTGTTTAGATTGTGGGGACCTCAAAAATCTTACCTATGGAAGCGAATCTCGGAATTACATAAATTGATGGTAGATATTTAGACTACTCATGCTAAGTTGGGTAGTCAAGATGGAAACAGCTGAGAACACAGATCAAGGTCCCAAATGATTGTTAAGTGAAATTAAGGATGTAGCAATATTGTATACAGCTGTGAAGTGAGCCTGATAGTTGCTACTTTTAATGATTATATGTAACAACACATCAGCAGTCTAGATAGTAGCACCAAAAATTTAATGGGTCTTAAACAATTAACCAATATCATGTTGGTTAAGAATAATAACATGTGCTTGGGTCTTGCATATGCAGCAGCTAGCTGTTGTAGTAGCATATACAACAACAATTGCAGGTAGGTGTTGGTACACTACAAAATCTAAGCTAGAGCATTATTCTTAATCTAGGTAGTAGAACATTCAGTCAAACCAATTATTTAACAGTGTTTTATTGTTTGATAGGTTACTGAAGAGAGAATGCTGATATGAGTAATGTAAAAAGAAGTTATAATACTTCTTGCTGAATATAAAAGGGTTGCAAATTGGAAAGGTTAATCCGCTTTGTGTTAATGTGGCCTCTAAGGACCAAAACCAAAGTTTTGGCTGATGAATATCAAATAGAAAGTCCTGCTAATAAAAACAGGACCAGGAAATTAATATTTGGTTGATGCTTCACTCCTGCTATGCAATTACCTGCTACACTAGAGCTGTGAGATTGCTACACAAGAGTTTTTCCTGGTTTAGTTTCGGCTAATCCTTATTTCTGCTGCTAAAGCACATGCACAAGTAGCAAAAAGTGTGCCTAAGATCATCTTAAATTTTTGCTAAGGCCTTTGCTAGAAGATCAACATAATACCATATCCTAAACCGACACAGGTTTATAGGTAGAGAATACTAAGGTGTAAAGCTAAAAGTTGTTAAGGAACTCAGTAAGTTAACCTTATAAGTTAGATGAAAAAAGGGACCACATCAATTGAAGTGGGTGGCCTGTCTAACAAAGTAAGTAAGCAAGGAGTTGCTTTGCTACACCTATATTGTATAGCTAGGCCTGGTTAGCAAAGGATTGAAGGTGGTGGCACAAAATTGGAGGCCCTGACTGTTTACTAAAAACACAACACAGTGCAGTGCAATTATTAATATGATAGTATACTGTGTGAAATTTGCCCAATGCCATTAATATAAGAGCAGTCATGGAGAACTGTAACTAATCAAAAATCTGGTTAATAGCAGTCTTAACTATGAGGATCCTAAGGTAGCAAAATCAATTGGCTGTTAAATGTGGTCTGGTATCAATAATGTAATGATGGCCTCACTGTCTCTACAACTTGCTCAGTGAAATTGAATTATGCATGCAGATGCGCATTGCCTCTAGGGAGATGGAAAGACCCTATGTAGCTTTATTGTAGTTAGTTATCACATGGATCTAAAACAATCTTAGTTAATAGTGAATAGAGATGTTGATAGACATGACACGCATTGCTTAGCTTCATGGCATTGAGTGGAAACCTTATAATAAAGATTGGGTCTATGTTTACCTTATAATTAAAAACCAAAGGGAGAGTTGACTAATTGGCAGTTTGACTGGGGCAGTTATCTTTAATAGAGTAGCAAAGTACATCCAAATATTTTATCCAAAAACAATATTACAAACAGATAACCTATCTTTTTGTGCTGTTGTTGTTGCATAGCTACTACAGGTGTTGCATAGCAGGCAATAGTAGTAATTACAACTACTGCTTAGCAATACCAAGTAATATGTAGTATATAACAATGTGTAGCTTTAGCGGTAGCTGTAGCTAGAGAGAGGAAAAGTAATAATTAATTGGCCTGGCTTATTGATTCTTAAAGAACTTAGGTTTTTATGGCTAAAATAAAAAACCTTAAACACACTTGAAATTAAAAAAGATATAGCTAGAAATTGAATGGAGATCAATCAACCAGTGAAAGGTTGTGCAGAGCTCAATGGTGGTAAGCATGCTTAACTGAAAGACCTAAAAGTCGCACAGATATGTAAGTAGGGCATAGTGACCCCTTGCTATAGTATGGGATAGACAGGGATCAATTAATAAAAGTTATGCTAGGAATAACAGGCTGATAGCTGATAAGAGTACACATTGTCTCAGCTGATTGGCACCTCAATGTCAACTTATCCTATCCTCTGGGAGAAGAAGCTTGGAAGGGTTTGGCTATTTGCCAATTAAAAGGGTACATGAGTTGGGTTTAATATGATGTGAGTTAGTATGGTCCCTATCTTCTGGAGGAACAATTAGTAAAAAGGGGCAGACCTTTTAGTAAAAAAAGATTAATAGGCTGTGTTTCTCTAGTGTATCAATTGTTTATACTTTTTTTAATTAAATGCTCTCCCAATAGGAGGTGGATAATAAATCTTTTGCTTATGCTATCATATGCCAGCAAGCAGCACATCTTTACCTCCACACTTGCTACTGGTGCTGAATGCTTTAAAAATAGCAGAAGGGCTAATGCAGAAGTGGATGACACGAATTGCAAAGCTAGGACTATTGGCTTAGCATTGCAGAGCAAAGAGCTCAATATTCGTAGGAAAAAATTGAAATGCATAGTTGGGTAGCCACAAACATAATAAATAAGTGCTGAATGTCTCTCAAGCAAGAATCTAACCCCTAGATACTAACCAC
>KB722753.1:636168-647280 GCA_000349905.1 Volvariella volvacea V23
GTTTATTGTTACACCAATAATAGTTTTGTCTTTTTCAGGACAAAACAGCCAATTTTAGTAGATAAATTGGCTATATTTTTTTTCATCCAACTACAAAAACAAAAATAGGAAGATTATGTATGGGTAGAGACTTCAACCCTATCTAATATCTTTTTTGATTATAAAATATAGAGACACTGTAAAAAACCAACAGTTTGGCATTAACAAACAGATTTCTATTAAACTAGACAACTTTCCTAATTTTGTCTAATCACTCTTATTTTATTTTAAGCCCACTAATTAATTAGCATTGTTACAGCACATCATTTCAATCATCAGATTATCAGTTCAATACCTTTATTCTTCTTATTCACATTTTCAGAAAACCTACTTTTTTGGTTTTATTAGTTGTTTGACAACTCCAATGCCATTACTAAAGCAAGGCTATAAAGAATCTTATTCAAAAGGCACTTTATCAATCACAAAATAATAACAAGTCAGTAGTTATCAAATTGATGGCAGGTGACTAGTCAAATGCTAGATGAAAGAACAGATATATCCAAAAGAGATAGAATGTAAATAAAAATATATATGTCACAGATTTTTATGACTATTTACTTAGTTTTAGGTTTTATCAGATTAAATATACATCTTATTAGTTTTAAAAAAAGTATTACTCCTTTAGATCACTTTTTCAAAGTAGATCTACTTCTTAATTATATGCTAATTCTAACTTTGATCTAGAATGATTCAGAAACCCAAATGGGACAAACCATTGATCTATCACATACACTCTGGCCTAGATTGGCATCCAGACTAGAGTAGCATGTGACAAAGTACTCAGCATTAACTCAGCAGTAATGGCTAGATACTATACAGTATTAGAATTAAGGTTTTACCAAAATATATTTAAATAAACCCATCTGAGGCATTGCTCCTCAAATTGAATAACATTTCTTACTGCTCTTTAGTCACTTCTGAAACTCTTATTCACTCTTTCCTGCTATAAATATATACAAAAAAAGGCAAGTTTTAGATTTGTAATAGTATATTAGTAAGATTACCAAAACTACCTGGATGATATGTATATAAAGAAGATAGTCCTCAGTCTTAGCTTCTCAGCTTCAATTTAATCTATTTTCCTGAGTTTTATTTTTGTTTTTATTGCTCCAATATCAATGACCTCAAAGTCTTAATATAGTGAGTAAAGTATTGTAAATCTATCTTTTCTCTCCTACTCCTTGGGTCATAAAATAGTGTGCTCATAGGCCATAGAGTACCCTTTGCTATCAAAAGGCTTACAAGGGAATGACTCTTATTTGTTGCTTAGGAGCTAGATAACAAGTATAATGATGGGCCAGTGTGGTTACTAGGTCCTGATTGCTGTGCACTTCCAAAACTATCTGCTATGAGTGATAGGGAGTTTAACTCTCTATTTGGCTAGCCTGTGAGCACCATAGACAATCTTTCAAAGATTGGGACTTATGTAGTTGTCTATCTGGTAAATAAGTAACTGATTAAAATGGCTGCTGTATATGCCATCTACTAACTAGTTTATTTCTATCTTGAGATTCTTTTTTGCCCAAGGTATTAGCCTGTAAGTAATGAACAAGTAGAAACCTGGGTGGCCCCATCCACATGACCTCCTGGGGCCTGTAGTCGTCATGCTGCAAGTGGGTGGCCTTGAGGTGACTTTTCCACTTCTAATCACCTGGGCAGATACAGGTAGCAATATCACTATGCTTAGAGGAGGGTGAGTCTTGTAACTGCAAGGGTATAACACTGTGTTGCAAAAGCATAACTTGGTAGTATTTGTAACTAGTAACAGTTAAACCCTTGAACTCAGTTGCTGATAGCTCCTTTGAATATGAAAATTCTGGAGTTTTGTCTTGATTTGGAATTTTACATTGATTTATAGAATTTAATTACTTT
Source organism: Volvariella volvacea V23 (assembly GCA_000349905.1). NCBI lineage: Eukaryota > Fungi > Basidiomycota > Agaricomycetes > Agaricales > Pluteaceae > Volvariella > Volvariella volvacea. Next base: position 638,080 of record KB722753.1, read on the forward strand.
TTTTGAGTTGGAAAGGTTGTTTACTGGAAAACAAACTAAAAAAAAAATGCCAGTGTTTCCAATTAATAGTAAGGTTACACTGTTTCAGTGAGTCAAATTCTAAGAATGTAGTAGATTTATTTAATTTGGCTATTGCAAAGCACATAATTTTTTGGTAAAGACCTACTTGCATATTTAGGTTAACTATATGGGTCAGTCATCCAGTCATTTTTTAACCCATCAACATTAATAAAAAGGGTAAAGTAAAGGAATTTAATAATATAAAGCTAAAGTTGTGAAATTAATCAATCAATAAAAAAGCCTTTTAAGCTATTATTCAATAATACCTTTTAAAAAATGAAGATAACCTTAAGTAAATGAATGATTACTTTAAGGTCATCTGGAGTGAGCCAGAGCATATTACAGTATAAAACAAATTATATCAGATATATCTCAAACCTGGTTCAAACTACAAGCCTAAATTTATATGCCATGAATATAAATACATTAACTCAAATCAAGTAAGAAACCAGCAAAAAAAATAATGAACATTGCAAATATAAAAAAAGAATGTTATGCCCAAAATTGCTGCAGTAGTCAGTCATAAAAAAAAATAACAAACTATCTAAATCTAATTCATTCTATAAGGCATCCAGATATTCATTATCAGACAAATTATCATCAATGACAGGTATAGCATCTTGAACATCAGTAAAGGTTACTGGAGATAGAGCAAAAGATAGAGCAGAAGCAACAGTCTGAGATCTTGATTGCTGAGGTATAAAAGGATTGCCTGCAAAAGTAGATGCAGATGGCTTTGAAGAACCAGTAAATCAGAACTATTTTAAGGCTGCCTAGAGCAAGATGACTATGATTTGAGCCATTCAAGCAAGGGAGAAATGGAGAACCAATGGAGAACCACAAGAAGATGTCACTGAAGACAAGAATGAGCATTAGCATTTCACCAGGATACTGGATGAGCTGACACCAATTCATTCAGCAGTTTTAGTGCTTCAGGTTGTGAGCTGGTGGCAGTGGGACATACAAGGGGCTAGCTCACAGTACTGGAGATGTAGCAAGCTAGTGAGCTGGCACAGCTCAGGAGATGGACAGATGGGAGGCTAAATGGATGTAGAGATGGATAACTTATAAGGATATATAGCACAAAACACAACATGTATATCAAAGAAAAATATATACATAGCATCTATAGGCATAAATTCATTTAGAGCATAGTAGAAACCAATAAATAGTTAAAATGAATGTTTGAATTGACTCTAAATCAGTTTCCCTTCCATCCAAGACCATAATTTTGGTATTGTTATTGGCTAAGGGAATATAGTCCCTGGGTGTCAGGCCTGACACAATTTATGTAGGTGGATGCAGCACAAAGGACTTGTGCTCATTTGGATTCTGTCATGCATGAGATTGGTTTCAAGAATGTCTAACAAGTATCATCCTAGTTTTCATCACTGAACTTGTAGTCCTTTAAAGTATCATAATGCAATGTGCTGGTAACAAGGAGAACTGCATATCAGTCATCCCAATAGAGGGTGAAGGCTTGGTTATACCTAAGCCAGAAAGAAATGAGGTTAGTTGGCATTGTGAGGTTGAAATAATGACTGTACTGCTGCAGCACATAAAGCCAGAGTTCCAACCAGACATCCAAACAAGAGAGCAAACATAATGAAAGACGAGGTGACATGCAAAAACACAGAGAGGATGAGTTTGTATTTGAAGGAGCTTTGTCTATTTTCTTGGTAGATAAATTGGGTGTAGGAGAGGAAGCCAAAGCATTAAATATAGAACTGGATGCTTCTATTATTGTGCACTTCACCAGGGAGAATGAAAGATGTCTAATGGTATGGGGGGGGGATACTGTTTATGTGTATATTGTGTGCTGGTGCTACATATGGTGGGATGAAAGCCAGATGAGGAGGGGATGAGAGTAAGAGTGATGCACTGGCTGCTGGTGTTATGATAGCAGAAGTGGGAGCAGGTGCAGGTGCAGGTGCAGGTGCAGGCAAGGCAGAAGCAGCACTAGCTAAGAGCACAGCCAAGGAGAGTGGCACAGTTGAGGAGCCTGCCAATGAAGGAGAAGATTGAGGTGGAGTTGAGGTGTTTGGTACCAGTTGAACCCCATCTAAGCAGCCATGTTAATAATATGAGCACATAAAAATTACAACTTACTGATTAGTATTCCATATGACAAGGATGGTCTTCTCATTGCATTTGGCCATCTTTTGTTGCACAGTAGCTAATAAGTTCGCTTTTTTTATTCAGCTCAAACTCATCCAAAATTTGGGCAATAGCATCAATACTGTCATTGTTCAAGACAGATTGTGAGATGGGAGAAGTGGGTGCACATGCAGGCATTGAAGATACTAACACAAGCTGTGCCAATTTGAATTTAGTGAACCTAGTAGCACCACCTGCCAGTCCCTATGAAGACTAGGGCCAGTTACCCCTTTGGGCTACTTAACCCTGAAAAGGTGTCAAATAATGTCACAACTTGAACACACATTGTCCTTACCCTTTATCTCAACATGACCTTCCTCATCCCCATCAACAATAACAGTGTCCTTACTTTTTTGCTTTTCGAAGGGCTTGCATACTAGGGCTCTTCCCTGAGGGATTATGTGTGGTAAGTGCAGTTATTCTCAATGCCCACTGACTCTACATTTGCTGACCTCAGTGTGATGGGTTTGTCAGTGTTGTTGTTCAACTAGGCAAGTTCTCGATGATAAGCTCAGTCTGCTAGAGGTTTAGTATTTACCACACTAGTGCTCTCCAATAAATCAGGATGACTTGTGTTTTTTGTGCACTATTCAGCTTTACAGCATATAGACTCCTCATACTGAGAAATGTCTTATGCATTTTGATTATATTGGTTTTATCAGTAAGATATTTAATGAGTAACTTTTCAGTGACTTTAGCTTGGTTGTCTTTGTAAACTTGAGCTAACAAGTAACATTCTGGGGTGGCTTATAGAACAGGCTGGGCTGGGCACTTGCTCTGGTTGGGGGATGAAGTACAGACACTCTCCTCACTGAGAACTGGAGGACATTGCACAAGAGCAGTGTGGGTTGTTGAAAGAGAAGGAATGGGCCACATATGGAAATTTTTGTTGGACCTGATTGTAAGTAAACCTTTATGACATATAAGTTATATATGGCACTTATTCCATGATAAGGTTATACTTCAAGAGAATCCAAAAATGTTGGATGCCATGTATTGTTTCACTCTTCTCAGTAGCAACTGTCCCACTCAGTTGCCACAGAAAATGTAAAATGCCATCCCTTGTACTTATCCATTGGTAATGTGCATAATACCATCCATTATGCCCATTGCAATGCTGTCATTCCAATTGCATTCCTGGTCTCTAAAGTTATTTTTAACCACTATTGCCAATATGTCACTTACATACAATTAACAGAATGCAAAGATGACAGCAACCCCCAAATTTGAACATTTAAATGCCAACCATATCCACCATATTTAATCCATTAAGCATTTCATGGAGCACCCACTTGTTTGCAAATGTCCTGATGATAATTATTGGTGTGTGATATGCAATTTAAGTCCCTTTATTTAGATTACCCTGAGTAGGTTATGCTTACAGATATTGTTTCTGGTTGATGCCTGTGGTGAGTAATCATTATTTTCTGTATCCATTTTCATTATTGAACTCTCAGTAAATTATTGCTTTTTGAGATGACCTGAATAGTGATTGATGACTTCACCAACTTTTGCCATCATACTCATACTTAAGAGGTTATATGTGGTTCTCCCCTCTGGTTTTATGGAATAAATATGGGATCCAATGTTGATAAGATAGTTCTGTTTTTTTTTCCCCCATCTATTTTTGTGCCTGTTTTTACAACATTATAGTCATTCACTGCCAACTTTCTTCATGCCTAGTATTCATCACTTTATTACCCTAGACCTCCTTCACTTGACCACTTTCACCACTATTATCCAATATTTCAAAGACAGTAGTGTTTGTTCTACAGACATTTCTGTTTTTTGTCAATACTCATTGAAGCATTATCACTGGCTGGTTGAGAATTATGGGTGCTCCAATGGCCTTTGTTCATTAATTACAGTCTTGCCATATTACAGCCATTAAGTGTTCATGGTGACATTCTAATCACTTTGAAGCACTGGGCTAGATGCTCCTCACTAACCAATACCTTGATAAGCTTGCAGCACTTTGAAACCACCTGATTGATCTGAATCTTATTTCACCTATGCCTAGCAAACCCCCAAAGCCCAAAGGCAAGGGTGATGAAAATGATTTGGCCCTGTTGATTAGTTTGTGGAAAAGAATGTTGTATCTCAAAAATGAGGTGAGTTCTCTGCTATTTTATTATCATTATCTCAGTGCATGGCTATAGTATGACACCTCTCTCAAGGGGCAAACGCCTAAGCCAAGGCCCTCAATCTTCCTTGGTTCCCTATGTTGCTTTGGTAGTTCCTATTTGACCAAATAACTAATGGCCCATTTACTGCCAATGAAGTACTTCTTGAAAATTGTCCTGAGCTCTCTCCCAGATGAAGATTTCAGTGTTTCTTTCTGCAGTGGCAACCTTCTTTGCAACTAATGATGAATTGTGGACTATTGGAAATGCAGCAAGAGTGCATTTTATTATTCACTTAGATACAGTGTCATTGTGCTACATCAACAACAACTTTGTCAAGCTGGAGACCTGGGCTTAACTGGGGCCAGCTCTCCAGCTTTTCTACCTCGCTTCAGTACCCTGATCAAATGCTGATGAGGTAGATGACAATTGTTGTCATCATCTGGTAACTCTTCAATTGTTAGTGACATTGGTGGTGACTTGATACTTGAAGAATTATGCTGCACAGATGAATACAATATACTACCACCCTTCCCTTTAGGACACTTGCCAAATATACTGGAGATATAACTAAGGTGTTAGGATGCTGAGAGTCTGATCAATGTAAAGATACAGAATTATTCTAGAACAGTGGAAAAAAATGATGAATGAGCAAATGTTGGATCAATCCAGTCAGAGATTGTCAGAGGAGTATGCAAATCAATGAGTGGTTTATCACTTTAGGAAAGAAGTAAATGACGAATACAGATAAGGCAGCCTTATATAGTATAGCAGTAGCATGCTCCTCCATCATCCTATTTGCTCTTTCTACTATGCCATCCTGATGTGATCAATTTGCACTAAATGTTGTCTAATAATTCAGCACTTAGTTATAAATTTAGTGAATGCTTTTGATATTTATTAATCACCCTTATCATCTCACAATGCCTTGATCTTTGCACCCCAATGGCTCTCAAATAAGATCAGGTTGAAAGCAAGATAAAAGGTGTAGACTAGTGATCAATGGGTGATTGATTACCTGCTATACAGTGTCATAGCTATGGTGTGCTAGACAACAATGCCAAAGATTAAGATTAGCAAGGAGTGTGAAGATAAAAAAAAATAGCAAGCTTATAAACAGTCTCAGTAATTCTAGAGAGATAAGCAATGTTATGCTCATTGATTGGAACTTTGAACAATTGTGTAACTTGGACAGAACAAGAATGTTGATGCCCACACTCTTTGCATAGAAAAGAGCAGATAAGAGTGAGTTTTAGAGATGAGGCACATAAGCACCCTAGTACAGCAGTTTGCAAAACAAATAGATGTTTGTACTAACTCACACAAGCACTGTTTGTGACTTAACAGAGATCTGCAAGTTAGGAAGGGTGTTTATTCAGTTTATACATCTAGTCATTTTCAACCATAGTAGAAATCCATCTCAACACATTAGCATTCTGTGTCATTGAAATGCTATTTATCATTTTTCTTATACTCTACTTACCAAGCATGGGCAGGTTGAAATATATGTGAGCTTAATGGTAAGAGTAATTCACAAAACTTCAATAGGGTATAATGTGTGGGTTCAGCATACTACTACTTGACTTTGCTACCTTTATTTGACAAAACTGAAACTCATGGAGTAGAGAGAATATTCTAACTGAGATTTACCCAACTAATGGACTAGATATGGTTTAGTGGTGATGTTTATCAAGCACATATAGGAGCAGGCTTTGGAGCTAGGCATGTTTCTCAATTCCTGCCCCTGAATTCTTCTCCACTCATACCATTTGCTTCAGAGAAACAGTCTGTTGCCTTGACACCATCAAAATCAGTACATCTGAAAGTTCATTCCTTTTTCCTATCTGTTCTTCAACTTCTTCCACTTCTTTGAGCATTTTATCAATCAATCCACTTCTTTCAACCCAAATTCTTCAATGCTTTTATGCCCAAGCCAATTAGCTGGACATGAGAGTGTACAGCCTGTTGCTAGGTCTAGTGAGTTTAGAACACACTCTTGATTGCCACAGGCAGCTTATTGGTTTAGGATCTTACTCATCACCTCCAGATTGAGGAGTATCAGAGTTTGAAATTGGAGTTTCAGATAAAGAAAATACAATTTATTACTTTTAATTGTTTCAATGAGCTATCTAATTTGATGGGATAGTTTCTATGGCTCCTTAAGCTGCCAATTAAAGGAATAGGGTTTAATGGGATCTTGATGCATTTCCATAATAGGCTTGAAATTGGAAGACAACAAAAGTGAGTTTTATAGGTGGGTCTGAATGTTAGAGCTGATATAAGGCCTTATTTGGTCCAAATATTCAGGAGCAATCATAAAAAGCTGCTAGATCTCTTGGCAAAGATTATCCTTAGCAGTTTGCAGCCTGAGCATGTAGATGGCAATATCATTTGCCTTGTTATGGTCACATGCTTGATCCTAAAAAGGAAAATCCAAAAAGTTGAACCCTTCTGTACTTGAGATTAAGGCAATTGAGGGAGAACTAGAAGGCTGAAATATGAGTGCATTAATGTAGGGCTTAGGTGATGCCAAGTCTTGTAGAATCAGGAATTCATCTAATGCCATGTCCATATCTTGAAAGCTTGAATCTGGTGTTAATGATGTGAAGTTATTTGCAATTATTTGCAAATCAAAAACAATTTCTTCATCTAAATTATTGCCAAAAATAGGGCTTTCTAATGATTCTTTATCTGTGAATGCCAAATCTTCAAAGCTTTGAAGGTTATCAAGCTATTGCTGGACAACTTATCTTGATCTTGAGTGTATATGAGGCTTCTGCATTTTTGCATTTTTCTTTTATAGTACAAAGTTGAGAATAATCTTTTTTGAGCTTGAGAAAAATTTTGGAATAATTTTTGTGACTATAAGAAAGATCCAAATATTGATCTGGAGAAGTCTTTCAGAATGCTGATAAGACTTCAAGTAGGCTCTCTTAATTCAGTCATCAAAAGATTCCAAATAATTATTTGTCTGAGCAACTTTTTTGATTGAAATGCCAAGCCTTTGAGAAGCCTAAAGCATATCTGTAGAAGATCATGCCTTCCAAATTGGTTTAGGTCAGATATAACTTGTAAAATAGCTAAGAAAGCACAATGCTGCTATTGATTGCTTCTTTGATATAATATTTATTTGTGATTTGGGTCTTCTAAAGTAGTTGAGTTCTTGATTATAAAGGGAGAGTACAGCATCTTTATAGTTAGTCACCAAGAATTTGCTAAGCCACTTCTGAATCATGCAAATAAGCTCCAGTTAGCAAAAAGACTTAGTAAAAGAGGCTTTTCTTGGTGGAACCAGTAATTAAGATTAAGTTAAGGGGTTATGCATTGAGGAATACCTCTTTTCTTTGAGATTGTCCAATATAGGGAAAATGCATCATCTATGGTAAGCTGATACCAGAAATGGTTGTCACTAAGAACATTGCTCCATTTGGATTTAGTCTAGTCTTTATATTTAGCTCTAAGTAGTAAGAGTGGTGTTGCCTTCTAAAGCAGCTTTAAGGTATAAGCTTGTAATTCTGGATGCAAGGACACTAAGGGCTGTGCTCTATCTCAATTTGGTCTAAACACTCATTTATTGAATAAAATTTATGGTAAGTACATGCTATCAATGAGATCATGCACTAGAACTAGCTATTTGTTTTTGTTAAAATAAATACAAATATCAATTCCTCAGATTAATGCACTTCATGATGTAGCTCAGGCTTCAGCTAGACATGCAAACAAACTGTCTCCTTATTACACATTCTCACTACAATATAACATCATTCTCACCATTTAATCCACCTATTCTAGTGAGTTCTGCCCCTATTAACTTCATGTAATACACTGATAGTTCAGCAGCACATTCAGTAATGCAAGTCTTTATCCTAATTAAGTACTACACTCACACCAATATAGGATAGCTTACTCTGGGCAGCAAAAGTTTTTACAATATGACCTGGTCACTCTCAAAGCCTTATTGGAGGTAGTAGTAGAATATGGCAATTCACTTTGTTATCTTATAGCTGTTATCATTGCCCTAAATCTTGGAAGATGCTAGTATTTTTAGGCATTGACTGATAACTGCTGGTAACTGCTAGCAACTATCAGTGATTGGATTTGCTTATGCACACTGGGCTGTGGTTGAGATGGAAGAGAAGTCAGGGTATCTACAGGAATCAGGATAGATGGGAGAGTAGCTGGGATTGGTTGTGCTGCCTGTATCATCATATTTAGTGCAGGTTCGAATATAGTATTATTAAGAACTGTTATAGTGCATGGCCAGATTTCTATCTTCACAAATGCTGAAATGATTGTTGAGCTTTTGAACACAGCTACCCATGCTTGATGATAATGTGCAAGGAGGTTTGTTTTGGTGATTGCAAGAAACTGAGCAGATGCTTGAACAACCTCAGCCTTCCATGCTGATTAAAGTGGTTCAAATATGCCAACATCACAGGGCTGGAGTGCATGGGTGGTGTGAGACAGGAAGCAAAAAACAAGGATTTGATTATTAGCAGCGAATTTGCAAAAGTGGTAGATACAATGTGAATGTGACCATTGAGAATTAATAGTCAATAGGTGTTTGGATTTGTAAGTCATGCAGCCATCACAGATTGAAAGTCACACTCCAACCATAGACTCCTGAGCTTCTGGTCTGTCCAGCCTTTTGGTGAATTGTTAGAAAAAAAGCGAATACTCAGATTCTATTCCCAAGTGAAGAATAGTAAGTAAAGATGTGAGTAAAGAGGCCAGCTTGTAGTTGCTTACCTATTCCCAAGCAAAGAATCTTTAAAGCTGGGAAATAGGTGGCAAGAGCAGTGTGGTATATATACTACTTGAAGATAAATAAAGATAAATAAAGAAATATAATCTCTTGGGT
>KB722753.1:666216-676725 GCA_000349905.1 Volvariella volvacea V23
CTAAATATGAGATCAACATCTCCTTCAGCAGTGTTCAAATGTAGTGCATACTATTGTCAATATCTATAGACTTATAAAGAGTTGTTAGAACTATAGACCATAGAATACAAGGTGATTGTAGTGTATGTGTACATGTAGAGTATAGGAGCTATATGTATAATCATTGAAGTATATTTTATTAAATCCCACTATGAATATGCATGACATTATTAAAAATCAAAAGCAATCTATAATGGGCTTTATCAAACAAAAATCTAGGCCTATATTTTATGTGAATTATCATTAATAATCATCAATGATTATCAATATTAATAGATAAAATCTTAAGTATTATAAATGTAGTCAGATACATCTTGAATTCAAGGCTGCCAAAATTATAAATCTTATTAATACTACAAACATTATCAACACAAAGTATTATAACAATATATATCTACCTATTTTATTCAAAAATTAGTTCAATGAACCTTAGAAAAGTAGGTTATGGCTGGCATCTGGTAGATCCAAATTCAGATTTCTTACTTGTTAGGATTGAACTCTATTAGAGCTAGCTAACAGCTAGCTAGCTCTAATAGAATTCAATCCTAACTAAAAAAAAACCGGACTTGGACCTGCCAGGTGCCAGCCATGGCCTACTCTTCTAAGTATGTATATGCTAAGCAAAGTCTACAAGCCAGGAATTTGAGTGGACAGGAATTCATCATAGAAAAAATCAAAATAAAATCGGGGAAAGAGATATGTAGCTTGTAGTGCTTGTAATAATTCTATAATCGTAAAAGACCCATGGCAGATGTGAAGTGCTTGTGTTTCATCGATGGCAGGGCCTTGGTTAGTACATTAGCAACCATGTCATCAGTGTTGCAGTACTCGAGAGTGATTTTCTTGTTCTTGATGGCATAGCAAATGAAATGGAATCGTATATCAATATGCTTGGTGTGAGCATGGTATCAGTCGTCTTTTGCTAGTGCGATGGCACCTTGGTTGTCACTGCGAAGTGGAATGTCGAGAGGGGTGCCGAATATTTCTTGGTAGAGTGATTGGAGCCAGATGGCCTCCTTCATGGTGTGAGTGAGTGCGACATACTCAGATTCTGTGGTCAAAAGTGTGATGATCAGTTGGCGCTTCGAGGACCAGAAGATAGTGCTTCCATGAAGTAAGAAGATATAGCCAGAGATAGGTTTGCATTCTTTGGTGGAACTCCCATCTGAGTCCGAGTATCCTATCAAAATGTCACTTGTGTCATGTCCTAAAACTAGCCAGAGATCCCTTGTTGCTTTGAGGTATTGATAGACACATTTGAGGACAGTCCAATGAGTGATTCTGGGATTTTGAGTGAATTGGGTGAGCTGTCTGCATGCAAAGGTAATGTCCAGCTGTGTCGCAGTCAAGGTGTACTGTAGAGCACCTAGGGCTTCAGCGTATGGCTTGCTGGCCATGAGAGCAATGTCGTCAGGAGTAGTAGGGGACTGGTCCTTTGATAGAATGACATTTGGGTCCATTGGCATAAAGAGCGGTTTGGTGTCAGTGAATCTGAATATGTCAATGATGGAGTCAATGTATGCACATTGAGACATGGCGAGGGTGCGGCATTTGTAGTTGCATTGAATTTTGATGCCTAGTACCCAATGGATAGGGCCAGTGTCGGTTACTTTGAGTACTAACTTGATTTTTGCCTTGAGCTTGTTCATCTTGCTCTTGGTGGATGAGACAAGTGTTATATCGTCGATGTGAACAAATACAATTGATATCTAGCCATCAGGATGTCTCCTGATGAATACTGCATGGTCATATTTGCATTGTTCAAGCTTGAAATCCTTGAGGATAGTGTGTAGGACTTTGTACCAGCATCGTCCAGACTGTTTGAGTCCGTAAAGAGAGACCTTGAGTCGAAGAACTTTGTTGGGAGTGAGTTCTTTGAGTTTGACATGAGGAGGAGGTTGCATATAAATGACTTCGGTGTCATCGAGTGTTCCATAGAGGTAGGCGGACTTGACGTCCATGCATTTAATGTCCCAGTTGTTCTTGATGGCCTCGGCGAGTATCATTTGAATGGAGGGAAGCTTGCAGACGGCAGTGAAGGTTTGGTTGGAATAATAGTTGATCCTGTCGACTTGGGTGTATCCTTGGGTGACAAGGCATGCATGGTACAATGTGACATTGCCTTGTGAGTCCTTCTTCATCCTGAAGACCCATTTGCTCCCTACGATGTTCACTCTGGGCGGTGGTACTTCATAGGTCCAGGAATTTCAGGATTTGAGTTGGTTTATTTTATCATTCATTGCTTCTTCCCATTGAGGCCAGTCAGCACATTTCTTGGCTTTGTTTACTGTGCGAGGTTATATCCATAGTGTAGAACTGTGTCGAGGGGTATAACGGTTTTTGTAGTTGGTTCTTCAGTCGGATAGCCATAAAATTGGGTCTGCTTGTGGGCTCTCTTACCAATAATGATGAGTGGGTCGATAGGCTCAGTTTCTGGAGGGTTGGCATCATTGATAGTCACAGTGGGTTGAATAGTTGGATCTTCAGTGGGTTCCTTGTCTTTGTCATCTAATAGAAGCAGTAAATCATTGTCTTGCTCCCCCTCAACATGCCGATCCTCCAAGAATTTGAAGTTCCACTCAACTGTAACTTTTTTATCCTTTAACCGATAGATCCTGTTGCCATTTAAGGTAAGATCATAGCTGATCCAACAGCCCTCGGTTTCCTGAGGTGCGAGCTTGTTCATAGCAGTGGTGTGGACGATGACTGGCGTCCCCCAAGGTCGTAAAGTCAAGACGTCTGGCTTCAGGCCGCTCCTGGCTTCATAGGGTGATTTACTGAGAGACTTCTTGAAGGTAAGTTGTGAATGAGTATAGTGTGGCATAAAGTGTCACCCCAGAGCCACATGGGGAGGTTGGAGTTGAGTAAGAAGACTCGCACCATGTTGAAAATGGTACTGTGGACTCGCTCAGCATGTCCATTGTATGCTGAAGTGTCATAGGTGGTGAGTTTGAAGACTGCGCCCTTGGTCTTCATCCATTTGTCGAAGTTCATCAAGAGAAATAAGCCGTCATGATTGCACTGGATGATTTTGAGTCATATTCCATGCTGTTTCTCAAGCCTGGTGATGGTTTCGACGATTTTGGTGAATGCATCCGTCTTGGATTTGAGTAAGGGCATTTCGAGCCAGTTGGAGTGGTCATTGAGAATGGTGAAAGTGTACTTGTGGTGCCTGATGGTCTGAACACATGCTGAGCCTCAAATATCAATGTGGAGGTGGTCTCCAAAGGCTGTTGCTAGTGGGATGACTTGTTTCTTCTCTATGGGCTGTTTCTTCGCCTTTCCTTTCATGCAGATGTCGCACTGGATCTCATCTAGTTGCTTCGGGTCAAGGTCAGTTCCTTTGATGAGATTGTTGGATATCATAGTGCATATGTAGCTGTAGTTGATGTGTCCCAGTTACCGATGAAGCTGGTAAAGTGAAATTCAGGGTAAAGATGCTGCGAGGGCATATTGAATAGGGTGAATGATGCAATAGACATCATTGGACTTGGGTATGGTCACGATGGCAGTGCCCTCGCGGTTGTAAATAGTGAGAGAGCCAGATTTACCAGCCTAGCTCCATCCTGCATTATCAAGGCATCCTAGGGAGATTAGTGTGGCGTTCATGGATGGAGCATAGAGTACTTCTTTCAGGTGTATTATTTTTCCTCCTTGCTTCTTTGGTAATTCAATCTGCATTTTCCCTATCACGGTAGCATTGAAAACTTGTGAGTTAGTGGTTCAAATCAGGTGTCAGGGTATTTCCTTGACGTTGTAGAGTCGATCGAAGTGGGGAGTCATGTGTGAGGAAGTGCTGGAGTTGAAGATGTTGATTCTGGCAGTCTGGGGTTCTTCAGAGATGTAGGCATTGTCAAGGGTGTATCATGCTTCCTCGATGTTGGTGGCAGACTGTGCCTGAGTCCTGGGGTTTTCAGTTGGTCGTTTCACGTTTTCTGGGCATGGCGCAGTTGCCTGAGTCGTCGCTGAGTTTGCATTTGAGCGTTGGGGCTGACTGCTATAGCATTGGGCTGACTTGTGGCCCTTCTTGCCATATTTGAAGCAGGTGATGTTGTTGAGTGGTCATGGAGTCATTGTAGGTTGGTTCTGAGTTCCCCTGGCTGGAGGTATTCCCCTCCCTTGTTCTCTAGGAGGTCCCCTGTGTGCCTTGATTGCCATTGTTGTTGTTGAATTGTTGGAATGAGGTGGTAAAGGCCACACTGACACTGGAGCTGGTGGAATGACAAGTGAGCACGCAGGATTCGGCCTCGTTTAGAATGGCTTGGATCATCTTAGCTGGTGTGACTTTAATGTATTGCATGGCATCTGCAATTGTTTCGTTCGTGGCAGCAATGGCGCTGTGGATGGCAGTGATGATGGGTTGGAATGATTTTGGGATGGAGGTCGTGATGGCATTGAGGTAGATTCAGTCAGAGATTTCGATGCCTATCTCGGCGAGCTTGTCCTTGAGATCTGTGAGCTCCCCAAGATGCTGGTGGATCTTCCTTTCATCATGGCACTTGAGTGAGAATAATCATTCTTCTGTCCATGCTTCTGTGGCTGTGATGCTAGTGCCAAAGTCTGTCTTGAGGCCTTCAAGAATGGCGTATGCTGAGTGAGTTCTTCGTGGCATATTGGATAAATAAAGTGTTGGGGAGTTGTTGCGTGATGGCGTTGAGTATTCAGTCATGTATATCTAATTTGTCTGCAGTGTCAGTGTTGTCTCCATCACAGATTGGGTTACAAGTTAAAAAATCTACTCCTTTGCATGTCTTGCATGCTAGTTCAACATGCATTTGCCAGATGTGATAGTTGCCACCATTTGCTGAGAGATGAGGGATGGCATCGAATTCCTTTGATGCTGACATTTCCCAGCCTTCATAGTCGATAGTAGAGTTGAATTCTTCGTCTGTAAAATAATCGGTGCCTTCTTCTGCAGTTTGATAGTCAGTAAAGAAGTCATCTTCTTCATAGTCGTCATTGGATGAGGTTTCCTCTATTAAATCTAATGGGTCTAATGCTTGCTCATTGTCGCTGTCGTGCTCGAGTGGTATTTGTGACTGGCTAAAGGTCGCCTGGTCTGGGGATTCAACTGGGTGAGGGTTGAGGTCTTGATCTTGCTGGCTTCGAATTCCAACAAGGACTTCTCCTTGGGTTTCTAGCGATAGAGGTTGATTGTTGATGTCAAGTTCTAATTCAAAAGGTAAAATGTAAGTATCACTGCTCCAGTAATCACCTTTATTTTCATGGTAACCCTTACTTGCAAGGATGCACCAGGTCCAGTGCCCATGGTGTCGAGGGGCTGAGTAATTGTCTTAGGTAAAGAATACTAGTTGGGGCTCAGTCAGTAGTTTGGGCATACACTGCATGTATGGCATTGATTTGGTTTACAGGCAGGTGCAGGGCCCATAACCTGTTGAAGTGGTGAGTTGCGCAGAGGATGCGGTGACACACCTCAGAGTTGTTTTGGTGTATTTGTGTGTAGTTCAGAACAGGGGTCAGATGGAAGAGACAGATGAGGATGATGATTTGGATGAGATTTACGGATACTTTATATATGATTTCTGTACCTACAAGGTAGCTAAAATGTTCTATACAATACTTCGAGGTATTGGGAGTGATGACAAATGTGTGAGCACAAGATATCAGTTATTTTACCTAAAAGGGGAAGAAGATGATCATCTGAACAAGTAAGCAGTAAGTACAGATGGAATAATCGAGGGACAAGTATATACAATGCATGGGTTGTCAGTATTGACCTCAGAAGATAATCTGACAGAATACATACCTGTCACAGCATTGGATTGCTTCTCAGAAAAGCAACAATCTCTTGAATTGTACAACCTGTTTCACCAATGTATGCATATTTTGTTGAAGCCTCTCATCAAAGCTGGCAAAAATGGTATGAACATGATGTGTGCTGATGGATGCATTTGTACCTCATTCTGACAGCATACATTGTGGACTACCCTGAGTAATGTTGCTGCAAGGAGAATTCCTGTCCTTAATATCTAATAGATTCTAAAAAATAAGGAGATCCTGTTAGTGCATCATGGTGAGATCTTCAAGAAACATAGAATATACTTACTGCTTACCAACAAGGTGGATTGTATGGGCACTAAAGTGTTGAAGGCAGATATAATGAGAGACTTTGAAAGGCTTAAGCCAGTTTTTTGTTGTCAAAGACTGATGTTGCTGTTGGATATTTATGCCAATTATTGGTATTGAGTCTTTGTGAGCAGAGCCAGAAAAGCTTTACAAGGGCTGCTTCTAAAACAAAGCATATAATATAGGTGCCAATAATGAAAAGAAGGATTTCTGTATTGTTGACTGTTATTGGGATGCCACAGAGGTTAATGATGGGAAGGATTGGATATGTATAAAGAGGTAGGGTAATAGTGCCTAAAAGCATTAGTATATGAAAGAGTTTTGGTTGATACATACTTGGTGTCAAGTAGAGATTGGGTTAGAGAGACTAATTCATAGCAGGCCAGGTTAAAAGGGCATAACCTGTCCAATCAGAATATATAGTAAGAGTTTGATGGTAGAATATGTTATGGTGACTCTACCTTAATGCATTGCAGATGGAAGATAAATTAATATCCCCAGAGAATGAGTAAGATGATGAGGACAATAAGGCCAGCCAGGGGCTCAGTTGGTCAATCAATCGAAGGCATTAATGAGGTGAGTTGAGAGTGTATTGGTATCATAAGAAATGGTACAAGAGATGTCAGAGATATAAGAACAAGAGCAATGAACAAGAGGCTAAGCTAAGAATCTATGATATCAAAAGTAGAGTATTTATAAAAAGAATGTTGTCAAATGTATGTATATATAAGCTATAGACATATAAGCTAAATGCATGTACATTGCAATATGGAGAAATGTGATTATAGTTACTGAATATAGTTGTAACTACTTGAAGAGAGATACAATGTCCATAGATGAAATGAAAGTCCAAAAGCACACAAGCTGATTGATGACCCAAGGTCATTGTAACACTACTCTCCCCACTAGACTTGCTAGAGCACCACTCTAGCTTTTTATTGTCTTGCCCTGCAATTGCCAAAGAGAGTCTATACTCAAGGTAACCCCTACCAATAATAATCCCAACCTTTGGCTGATTTGTTCCCCCATTCTGGGTTGACATTGTTATTGATGTTGATACAAGGTGTGTTTGATGATATACCCCAGTTGATGTTGGCAAAGGGTGATGGCTGTGGGAAGTATATTACTGCTCATCAAGGTCCTGGTCGAGGTTGTAGTTGTAGTTATATGTATTGGCAGGGGCATCTTGGGTAAATTCATTGTTCATTGACAAAGTTTAGGCACTTGCAATTGCAAGTGCAGCACAGGTTGATGACTGTAACAAGTTCTCCATCTTGTCTTGGGCCCAGGTTGGTATTATACATGTTGACTTGCACAATAGTGGTTTTGTTGCAAAAATGGCAGTCCCATCACTGGCAAAAGTACAATGGTGGTGACAAGGGTCTATATTGTGTGATGACCTCATTTCTTGATGAGTCAATGGTGAAATGGGGTAACATCACCCTGGGGATGTTGTTTGTTGCTGGTGGTGGTGAGGGTGGTGGTGTCAACTAGGGTCAATATGGGGGTGAGTTGGGCTGTAGTGTGGTAGTTAATGATGATGTTGTTGTAGTTACTTTGACAATAGCTGGTCAAAGTATGGTGAATGCTGGTTGGTTCCATGAGATGGAAATAGGGTCTCTGACTGTTGGCATTGGTGGTGGTAGTAGTGGAGATGGTGCTGGTGATGGTGGTAATGGTGGTTCTGCTGCTAATAGTGCTAAATGATTGTGGAGGGGGCATACAAACCTGTTGTCATAGATATATATCCCACTGCATGCTAGGGGATATGTGAGAAGAGTCATGGTCCTCAAATTTTCCTTGGCTGCTTGGTTGAGGTAGTTGACAGCTTGGTGCATATATTCAATAGCCCTAGAGAGGTTGGAGGATTCTTGGCATAGGTTGTCAGCTACTTCTCTGGAGGTTAGGAGGGTAAATACTGCTATTCAGAGAGGGTCTCCTTGAGCATGACATGTGACAAAGTTCCAAGTCCTCACTACATTCCAGACTTGGTTTTTTCAGGACCAGGAAAGCCATGCCTGATTTTGGTGTCTGGTGGTAAGTCCCGAAAATGAGTGCTTACATTGCAGGCTGAGACCTTTGAGTGCTTGTTTTTTGATTTAGCAGTAACTGCCAAGCATCACTTAGTCACTCTCCTGCCTGTTCCTCACCATGATCTCTGTCTCCAGAGACCACCACCACACCTAGGACCCTTCTTAAACACTATTCTAGGGTTTTTTGGGTTGATGAACACGATGGGACCATCGCTGTAGTGCCACAATGCTCTGTTCTTGCTCAACACAACCCAGTATAGCCAGACACCCATTTTTTCTGAGTTTCTCAATTGTTACTCGTTTTGGGCATTCTAGGCGTCAAAATGACCAACATATTACACTAATTCAAGATCTGTAAATGCCACCCAAGTCAGTTCAGCTGTTCTTGCAAAATCTTGAAATCATTCCAGGAGCATTTTCAACCACTTTCACTCTTGCACCTTCCTCTTGTCTAAAATTGCTCTAAATCACTTTTCTAGGGTTTAGAAGGTCAGTAAGCATGGTGGAAGTGGTTTTGGGGCTGGGAGATGCCTGGTTGAGCTAGTATGAGGGCTTGGTGCTGGTCTATTGGCTTTTGGCACTGTCTGCTTGGTCCCATCCATAAAGGATGACTATCTATGGGATCCTATAATGTATTTGAAGCAATTCCATGTAGTTTTATAAAGGGAAACCCTGTCAGTTTGATTTTAGAAGGCATTGGACTTGTAAAATTTTGGTGTATTAAGCTATTTCATAAAATACACAAAAATGTGAATCATTCCATGAGTTTGCACTCAAAAATTATGAGCCTAAGGGGTATTCTCATTAGCTTTAAAAGGGGAACAAGGAAGTATAAGCAGTTCTCAAGCATCTAAAGTGATTGAGGTACCACAAGCTAAATTCCTTTAAAATACAAAAATATTGCTACAACACTCAATTCTGCACCAATTCCTTAGGTGTATGAGGCAAGTCCTATCTATTTTATGTATAAAGTTCTAATCCAGAAGGCAAAAGGCACTCTACCACACCATTTTAAAATGTGATCCATGTTAATATTTCTATAAGTATAACTAGGTTGCATTTTAGAATGGTGTGGGAAAGTGCCTTTCACCTTTTGTGAGCTCATAGTACTCACAAAATGAGTGGGGGTCACAGCTTACCCAATCCGAATTGGAGTGGAAATGACTGAGATATAAATATTTTAGTGATTTTTTGAAGCTAATATCAGATAGCATTAGAGCAGCAGGGTGGTCTGGAGCTATCTACTATTGGTTTGGCCCTTTATTTGACACTCATAGAAATTGAAATAAAGCTCACAATGGGGAAAAACAACAGAGAATTAACTGAGGTAGACTTTGTGCCCCTCTTACTCAAGCTTGTTACAGTGTGAAACTTCATTTATGAGCAGAAAATATGGCTATGAGCTTTTGGGAGCTTAACATACACATGGAATGGATGATGGCAATCTCTCAGACCTTGTGGATTAGATGAGAAATAAGTGAGATACCCACATTTTTCATGTTTTGTATCCAAGGGTGTTTTAACAGAATACAAGAAAGAGCTTATACTGGGTTTGATTCAGGGCCTCTTGTCTTTTTGAGTTTGTGACTAGACTTGAAATAAGAGGAGATCACCTCTCACTTTGAAGAAATCTGAGTGGAATTGGATAATAGCATATTGACTTTGAATGTAGATATCTCTTTTATTTCTCATTCAATCCACAAGGTCTGAAAGGTGACTATCTATTTTATTTGTATATTAAGCTCTCAGAAGCTCATAGTCACTTTTTCTAAATGAAGTCGCACACTGCAATAGGCTTAAGTAAGAGGAGCACATAGTCTATCTCAGTCAATTCTCTGTTATTCTCTCTGACTGTAAGCTTTATTTCAATTTCTACAAGTGTCAAATAAAGGGTAAACCAATAGTAGATAGCTTCAGGCAACCTTGGTGCTTCAGCTGTAACATCTTAGAGTGAATCAAAGGACAGATACTGCCAGACTGGAATAGCTAAACCAAATTTGCTGAAAGTTTGAAGATCAAGCTTATTATCTGAAAATATGACTTGACAAATCTCAAAAGAGTTAGCTCATATTGGAATATGAGGTGCAAGAATTTGTTGCAAACATGCAAGGGTCTCATTGAGTTGCTTCAAACTAAATATGTATATGCTAAGCAAAATCTATATTATCTACAAGATAAGCAAGAACTCAAGTGCATAAGAGGGATTATTGCTGGACACTTGGCTCTTCAACAAACTAGTCACTGATGAATGGCAGGAGTGGTGTGTCTGAATGAGAAGGATAGGATAGTGCTATATTAGAATGGCTGAAGTAAATTAACCAAAAGTTTGTAAAAGCTATTTACTATACTG
>KB722753.1:680476-693195 GCA_000349905.1 Volvariella volvacea V23
TAGCACACAAAAGATAGATTGCGCAGATGGTAATGCTCACATACCATCAAATCCAATACCTTATCATGAACTCCTTGTATATCCAACTGCTGGTAAAGTGAATTTACTTTGACATGAAATTTGAGTATATTCATGGTTTATTTAACAGAGATACTGAAGTGATAACTAGAAGCTACTTCAAGTTTTATTCTCAGTATTCTCTGATGCCTGTTTCAAACATTGCCCACGGTGTCATGTGAATTATCATTAATAATCATTAATAATTATCAATATTAATAGATAAAATCTTAAATATTATGAATGTAGTCAGATACATCTTGAATTCAGAGCTGCCAAAATTATAAATCTTATCAATACTACAAACATTATCAACACAAAGTATTATAACAATATATCTATCTATTTTATTCAAAAATCAGTTTAATAAAACTTAGAAAAGTAGGTTATAGCTGGCATCTGGCAAGTCCAAATTTAGATTTCTTACTTATTAGGATTGAATTTTATTAGAGATAGCTAACAGCTAGCTAGCTCTAATAGAATTCAATCCTAACAAAAAAAACCAGACTTGGACCTGTCAGATACCAGCCATGGCCTACTCTTCTAAGTCTTATTCTCTTCTAGAACATGCTACATATTGCTAGATACACTATTGACCAACACCCCACTAGACTGTTCATCAAAACACCAGCATAACATAATGGATATATGATCTAAAAAATATATCTTTACCATCAGCTTCACAGAAGTGCTGTGTCAATCTGATTACGTGGAAGTACCACAACAACCAATCAAATCTCATGAGTAGTAAACTCGATCCTACTTAGTATATGCCAGCAATTGTTTTTGATTGCACCTTCCACTTGTCCATTTGATATTCAGAAGCATGCTTGTTTTCTCCAGCACTCCTACTAAGAGAGAACAGATAGATACAGGATGATACTATGGTATAGGAAAGCCACCAAGCCTGTCAAACATGAGAGTGAAGCTCAAAGCAATGACAAAAAACTCAAAAGAAATTTCATACACCACTCAATTACACCACTCAATCACAAACTTCAATTTGCCAGCTGAATCTACGAAAACGCTCATGACCCCAGTCCATAACTCTCATGCCCGGAATGATTTCTACATGCATGAGCTAAACAGCATAGTGCGAGGATACAAGGGTGGAACTCACCTGTTCCTATCCAGTTGACTTGGACTATATGCGCACCTGGTGGAACGATTATCGTTCTGCGACTAAATCCAAGTGCCCAGCAGCGTGGGGCATCCTCACCACAGTCTAAAAATTGGTCGAAATCAAAATCCGAAGTGACGGTCTGTGGAACAAAATCCACATAAATGGCAAATTGAGAATCCCGGGTATCAATATCAATCACTGAGAGCTGATGAGGTTTGTCCCAGTCGAAGACATACTCCGCTGGTACTGGCTCATTATATTTTCCAGGTAAGACAGTATTTGGTGTCCACCTTTGAAATACTCTGGGGTGTTGACATGTCCATGTGGATGACAAAGCTGTATCAACCTCTGAGACTGAAAAATCGAAGGTTAAGAGTCCAGAAATTCATAAGGTCATGTATTTCCAGGTTTATGATGTAAATTATTCTTACCAGGAGCAATTTCTATACCACTTGATACAAATACAAGGATCAGAATGGCAATACCCACCAGAATAATGGGGGCCAGAATGTCCATCCACCAAAGTCTTTTTTGTGATGGATGGACACTCTTTAAGTTACGTTGTGTTTTGTACACGATGGGCAATTTAAGCTGAGAGGATCCTTTACACTTAAAATAAGTGTAAGCATGCATGCTATACTGGGCAAGGGAATGACTTGGACTCACCTCGACTTTCAAGCTTTGAGGGAATGAATCCCACACTCTTCCATAATGGAAATGGGCAGGCTGTCAGTGGGGGTAGTTTATGAATATTGACAGATCTTCAATCTGACTGAACATACTTTCGTCATTTGTTCCATCTCAGAGTGGGCTAATCGCAGATTGCTTAAGCAGAAGATATGCCTCAACATCTAGTACAAGAAGCCGAGAATGTGAATTATCACACTGTGAAGTCGTGGCATTTACATACCTCTGGTATGATCTTAAACTGAGGTGAGTAGGTATACCACGTCTTAAGGTCTTTGAACTCACATCATCAAGTAATGGCTGTACAGGACATCTATGGAGCCCAAAGCCTTGAAGGGATGGAACCTTTCGTTCAGGTTGTACCGAGGGCGGATCCTCAAACTCCATCTCCTGGTTCAAATGTGAGAAGGAAGTCATAGCAGAAAAAGAACTCATACATCCATGTGCGCGAGTCCGAAGTTGGCTTGCACAATGCAGCCCTCTTTGATACGCCATAATTCTATTGGAGCACCTTCGTTCATGAGATCAATATCTAATTTGTTTTGAAGATCGTTGTCTTGTGCATTTTCTTTGTGTCCAGGGGTATGGTTTGAGGGCTTCGCTCTCCCCTTGGGGTTATACCTTCGATACAGTGAAAATGGTTGACCGATTCCTGTGCTCAGGATGAATACCTAGTATACTTAAAGAAATTGGGTACATACGTTGTGCCTCTTTACAAAATCCCAAGACCCTGGCCTTCTTCTCCCCACCGCCGTGATCCGTGTCCCAGCCCTTTCTACAAATGTCTGATAATTTGTCTAGATCATCCTTTCTTTGTGGATCCAAGTAGAATTGAACAATCCTAGTGCATGCTGCCATCAATATCACTAGGAGTGAGCTCCATGACAAGTGATGAAGACACAGGGCAGTTACCTGATGCCAATTGAACCGAGGCAATGACTGCCAAACACAACACATTTGCTACAACACGATTGGTCTCCAGCTTCCTGACCTCCTCCATTATTTGAGTTTCTTTGAAGTGTTTCATCTTCAAGTGACGATGAACCACCTCTTCAAACTGTCCTATTTTATAGCTTCTGTTTGCCGCTGCAATGCGAGCCAGCAAAGTTCCAGATCTTGCACTTTGCCCCGGTATTAGAACTCCTCCAAAAAGCTCCCCAATAACCTGGCGTATGGAACTATACCAACTCTATACGACATATCAGCAGACTTCTCGCTAATATATGCAGCGACTCACCCGTTGTCTACTACTGCTTGACGTTATCCTAAGGAATTCTTCCCTGAGATAGGTTGTATATTTCTGACTGACGACCTTTAACTCCTTCATCTTTTTCTGTTGGTCATCTTGTTGAAGATCTCCTGCGGTAAAAAGCGCCCTAGCAGTGGTGAGTCTGGTTGAAAAAGATGCATGCGCACACCACACACTTGAATATTGCCGCTAAATCTATGAAGTGTTCTTGTAGCTTGAGGTTATCCATACCAGCGGGATAGCCACACTCCATATGAAATAAAAGGTAAGCGCTCCATAATTTGAACTCAACCACCTACAATTTGCTCCAGAGCCCATTGGGTGCAAGCAGGAATTATAACATCCTGCGCAATATCGATCACGCCGGACCTGCAATATAACGGTCAAACAAAGATTCTTGTGTCTCTGTGCTCCTACCTCGTAACATATTTTTGAACCCCCTCACGCACCCTGGTAGACAGAAACTTTAAATGTGACATAGTAAATCGTTGTTCCGGAATTAAGGCGTAAAGAGACTAATCTAACATTAGGATGCTTCAAGACCCAATCTAGAACAACACACCATCATTTGGTCTTGATCGTGGCTATATGGAACTTAATGGCATGTTGCTAGCAGGGAGATTCGACATACTGGCTTATCTCATCAAAACTAAGTAGATATCTGCCAAGTTGAATAAATAAATGGATGATCACAGGTGAGTAGAGGAACTAACCCATATCCATCTGTCAGACTGTCAAAACTATGCTGATCATATATGGTATGGAAACTGGGATTCCTAAGCATCCATCGGATGGATTTGAGGGTGGTGAGCTCAACTCGATCTAGGTTCATACACACATGAGTTGTTAGCACTCGGAATAATAGCACATGTCCTTCATGAACATACCTGGTTTGATCTCACCGAATCTTCTTACAGGAATTTTATCTGGCAAGATAAGCGGGTAGCGCCAAGATGAATTTTTGCTCTCAGAAATTAACGAAGTTGAATGAAGGAAAATTACTATTAATATTGCATTAGTCTCCTTCTGTTTAGGTTTGCCACAGGTGAAACTACAAGCGTCAACTTACACTGTGACAACACTCCTACCCCTGCCCCAGGATTCCAGTATCTAGCAATATCGATGTTGTGATTCTGTTTCCAGCCTCCACGGAGATCCAGAACTGAACAGTCACACGCTGTGTCAACCAAACCAGGCGAATCATTGGAACTAATGACTTACTCGTTTTATGAATTGGGTCTGAACGTATGGTATTCGCCTGCAGCCACTTGAATAAATCGTCTATTGTTATTGTCAAGTTACTCCTCACGAGATCAACAAGTAGGCCATATGTCTGGACTCGTTTAAGATCCTTGAAACAGGAGCAAACAAGGTTCACCTCACCATAGTACGTCCAAGCGCATACCCATCTGATATTCTTCTCTCGCACAAGAGGCCCACCTATTCCCAGTCAGGACACCTGGCAATTACACAACTTGAATTATATCATACGACAAGATCCACATCATCAATATACTCATACAACCCCTTTTCATCTCCACTGGTCATTTTTGGATTAAGCTCATTGAATCTTTTATAACCTGAAGCAAAAATAGCAGATTATTGGCACCTGACAGATAAGCAATACTCACGTTGAAGGTACAGAGACTGTCGGTATCTGTTAAACGCGACAAGCTTCATTGCCCTACCTTTTTCAATGAGATTCACAAGCTTGTCCTTCATCTTGTCTGGGAGGTTGTACCTTGTCGGTTCTCCTGCAGGGGTGGATATACCAATAAGCAGGATACGACTGAGATCCTTCTTGTCTGGGTAATCAGGGATGATTTCCATGGGTGAGAACGCTGGAGACTTCGTGTCAACAGTGAAAAGAGAATGAAGTATCAGAACGAGATGGAACAGAGAGTCCATGTGATGACATACGGAATACAACGCCCAGGAAGCAGCATAACGAAGAAATTTTGATTCCTGATACAAAGCTAAGAGTTGAGTGGGCTGTAGGCATCTTTTGCCTCACTGTTTTAGGGAGTGTGGGGCAGAAATTCATGGGAATCTTTCGCCCACTCGTTTGAATGCCTAGTAATCCACCCATAAAATCTTGAATGACGAGGTCTATGAACAATTTGCGATTGATGATCCGAGCGATCCTAAAGCACTCTCTGCTAGCTAAGCTAGGCACATCCTCCTTCAATCTATCTACTAAAAACTGTTTCCCGTTAGTCAATATACTGGTATGTCAAGGAAGTTCTTACATTATGGTTCCGACTGAATAGAATAAGAATAGCCTGGACAAGAAGCTCAGAAAGCTGAGGTTCAGCTTTGTCTACAGAATGATGAACACTGTCACGTTCAATCTTTCCACCACTGTGATCGTTATGCTGGTCACGATCAGCCTGGGGACCATATAAAGGTGACAAATCAAGGAATGGGGACGTTTTGTTGGAGTGTGAGTTGCTGTCTTGGTCAAGTGTAATCTAGCTTAAGACTATCAGTTGCGTCATAAAACAAGCTTAACAAGACTCACAGATAAGACATTGAATAGTGCATAGGCTACCGCATTGATATTTTTGGTATGCGGTTTTCGCTCCTCTGGTTTCCTGGTTCCGAACAACTTGTCTACAACCTCTTTAGCAGTTGGCCGCCCCTCGATTTCTGTCCTTCCTGAACCTGGTGTTTTTGCATAGCGCCAATCAAGTTCTGAGACACCTACATTCTCAGAATCATCATCTGGAAGTGATGATCCTGATTCCTCCAAGTCGCTCACTGAACTCGAATCCGTACTCTCGGATCTGTCATAAGGAACTTCTGATCTTGGTTCTTCCGAGTTGCTCACTGTTGATCATTGAATCAGCACAGGGGGGTCGTGGTCAATTATAGAAAATACAGAAAAAACAAACACAAATAAACTGCTTGGGCATTGATCCTCGACCTGTATGCTCTTCCGCAAGGTTTCTGGGCGAGTTCAAAGGCACGAAAGGTCTAAGATACTCTCTACGTCAGCATGTTACAGCAAGAATTACACGAGGGTCATAGGGCCCGTGCAACTGGCCCCTTGCTTACACGCCTAAGATGATAATCTCCTTTCTTCACTCGTGACCTCGACAATTCATAGAAGTCTCTCTGTGCAATAATTTAAACCACTTGTAATTGGAATCTAAAGAGGAATGTACCCATATCTCTTCTGATTGTTCACTTTGTTTGGTGCTCATGGCCTGATTGTGTCCGTATCCGTGGTCAGGGTTTTAGTGTAACCCTCAGACAGTGGCAGGTCCGTAAAGTATGGTGAGTACGATTTTCTTTCTCGGTGCCTGGTTATTTATGTACTATAAGCTTAGCCTGAGTGTTGAAGGGTAAACGAACTAGCGGGTAATTGCGATCCGCCGATGGCAGTCGCGGTACTGCGCCGTTTGCATTGATGGCGAAGACGGCCGTCAACACGTGTAATGAGCTGAGGATCAGGAGTTTATAGTAATGAACTCGAAGCAGGTCAATGCAAATATTGGTTCAGAAAATCGCTATATCACTTTCTAGCAGTGGTCCATTGGTGAACAAAATGATGGGTCGAAGTGAGTGGCTCCTGGCTTACATTGGTAAGTCGTTGTAATGAAACACTTGATGACGTCTATACTTGCTTCAATCCACGTTGCATCTTGCAACGAATGGAATGGAAGGATCTACTGTGTCATTAAGTAGCATAAAATGACGACTTGCAGTAGGAATAGGAACGAATCGCGGTTGAGGAACTTCAGATTTGATCCCTAGGACATTTACGACACATTGTTGGAGGCCAAACACTTCATCGACCACGGTATGAACGTTACGAACTTGGTTTCATTGTGGATCCTGAGCGCAATCGTCGTTAATGTATGGCTGGCGGCTTTGAGCCTTTGACCGAGTGCATTTTCCCATTGATCTCCGGACTCCGAGTCACGGCATATGCTCATTGTGACTACTGAAACGATATCCTACTACTGCCATTTCGGTGCTGAAGTACTACCTATATCCTGACGTCCGGATACTACTGCACGACCATGGAACGATCAAAAAACCTATCAACCCCGGATGGTGACACATGCACCACAAGCGGATACTACATGCCGACACCGTCCCAGAAGGTCCCGATTCCTTGTTTGATACATACATTCATTCATCCGAGCGCTTGATCTTCACTATTGTCAATTAGGTTAGGTGGTTTTTGAGTCAAATATGTGGTGCAAGTTTGGCACGAGCTCCTTCGCACTACTGGAAGAGCTAAGGGCCACTGAAGGGACGGCTGACGACGTGCATGACCATGACTCCAATGGTGTGTTGCCACCATTTGAACATACTACGCCAGACTCTAATGCCAGGCGGAGACGATCTGAAGAGTACCAGGTCTGAGATCTGTGGTTCAACTACTCATTACGTTCAGATTCTGATGGAATATCGACCCGCCGGTGCTGTGACCCAAGCCCTGCAAGATTCTCATCGTATACCCTCGTTGGGGTCTGCTTAATGCTCAGGATGGGCCTTCTTGCTGCCTGACAAGCTCTTGCGAAGAAAAACTCTGTTAGGAACTGATTATACGCGGCTTCGTATGAGACTTGAAACAATAGTGTTTACGAGAAGTAGTAGGGCACATAGTAGGATTTGAGGAGGATTCAGGTGTGGAGAAGCAATGAGGTCGTCAGCTCGCACCTTATTATGCACGATTGCGGCCCACAACCACCACGAATACTGGCCAACGTCGAGCCCGAGTTTATTATGATGCAGGGACTTTTTTTAACTCTATTTGGGTGGCCAACCCAGGCTGAGGCGGTGCTCAGGCCCTGTCTACGACGGTACATCGCATGCAGTCTGTAAAAGCGAATAAAATATAAACGAGTCCATGAGAGACGCCTGACTAAAGGAAGCTGATCATGGTTAAGGTCCATCGAGGCCTGCTCGTAATATCGGTGAGGGCGACCATCTCGCCGGAATGCAGGGACATTTGATATTAAAAATCTATGCAGAATAGTAATACTATACAATTGATACGGATAGAATAAGAAGTAATTGAGTAATTTACGGAAAGAAAGAGCCCATCTGATCAGGAAGCTCATGCGATACATTCACAGGAATACAATCGAGATGCGTGACCGTTGTCTGAGACTCGCCGCTGTGGATGAGGTCCCACAACTTGAAGCCCTTCCCGGAGACATTGATGCCAGTGAGTCCCGTATCGACATCTGTACACTGGACATCATGATGATCTGCAACAGATATCCTAAATCGCGCCTTCTGTCACTGTCATGGATTGTGACTCCATCCACAATCAAAGGCCCGGGCCCACCATCATTGGGGTGCATTCTGTGTTAAGATGTCGAATTGCCAATTACCTTGCTTGCGTAAGCAGCAAGGTCACCCTGAAGAACATGCATGTCGATGAATGAAGATGACAGAAAGTAAATACGGAAGCAGAAAAAAAGGCAAGCAAGGTCTCGAGTCACGAACGGTGACCCGTGCTAGTTGCAAGCTTAAAGGCCTGATCTTATGTTGTGATATTTAACATAAACTCAATTTATCTCGCTAAGATGATCTGCAAATTCTTCCCATCGTTGCCTGCAGGGAATGAATTGATTTGCTCATGATCAGGAACGAAGCAATGTCAATAAATGAGGTTCAGACAGGAGGTATTGCCCCTGATCTCGGAATATCCTGCACTCTCAGGATTGAACTTGCAATTCTTAGAGGTTCATCACATTCTGTCGATTGTTAACAGCGACCACGAGCGAGAACGTGACCTCAGGGCTCGAAATTGGGTAATCTCATGGCAGGATGTGTGGGGGAATATTGGTAAAATATAACTGTACCAGGAATCACGGTATTGATGCCGTGCAAACCAAAACTTATGCCTTGACTCTCGGCCCGACGGATGGATGCGGCAATGACGGTCAAGAGTAAATACTGTGATATCGGTTTTGGGTGATCAGCTGGCGTCTAGGCTTCGGGTGCACTGGATACTTGAACATAAAGTGGCGAATTGGCGTCGGTGGGTGTGCTTTGCTACTATCTCGGCGTTAAAGATGCCATTGGATTTATTGCTGCAACGGTCCAACCACAGGACAAATTGAGAACAAGGATGGTGGTATATCAAGCACTGTGAAGGACCGTTCACCGAACAAGACACCGATCACTGGGAGCACGAGCATTAGGGTTGGCGCTAGGGACATTGTGCGAGAAAATCCCTGGACCCTGGTAGAGCCAAGAGGCTGGTTCACTTTGCCTTTGTAGGACATCACCTTGTTCTCATTTTGAGATGATTCTGTGGTTTGCTGTAAGTAGTTGCGTTGAGGTTGTATTCGGAGCTGATTCTTCTTTCTGACCCCTCAGGTCGTTTCGAGGTTCGAACCTCTTCCATACTCGAACCAATCCGATAGGAATGGAGAGCTTGATTGTAGCCAAGGTTATGCGAAGTTTGCAGGTTATGTTCAATGCCCATCAACGCATTTTCAACAGTTGTGGGCTTGGTGAAGCTAAACTTGCCCATACTTAAATCAAATAGAGCTCAAGTCGCGATACGATCTCGCCGATGCACGCCGTCGAGGCAGCCGAACCCACATTTGCCCAGCCGCCCTGATCCTAGGTGAGCGTCCATTCAATTTTTGAGTTACTGGAGACAAATTGCGAGTTCTCATTTCGAATCGGCTCGAACTCGCGTACTTTGCCCTTGGTTCTTTTTTGCGGGTCGTACCCGTGCCGTGCGCTGTCCCTTTCGGTGGACTACTGTTCTGCATATTTATACTTTGCACACAGCGCTCTCCCCCCACTCTCATTCTTCCTCTTCTACCCCATTCTCATTGCCCACTTGACCTTCCCCTCGTTTTGCACAAATCTTGCTTATACGCGTCGTTCAGTGAACGGGTACTAAAGTCACGGGACTTCGTTCTAAACATCTTCACCGCACCGCAACGTCCTGACTATCACTAGTCCATCCTATCAGCCTAATCTCCAGTCGAGACTCCCCGCTTTCCAAGAGCAACCGAAGAGCCAATCTTTGAGTTTC
The DNA here is from genome assembly GCA_000349905.1 of Volvariella volvacea V23. Classification (NCBI taxonomy): domain Eukaryota; kingdom Fungi; phylum Basidiomycota; class Agaricomycetes; order Agaricales; family Pluteaceae; genus Volvariella; species Volvariella volvacea. The sequence goes on from KB722753.1 coordinate 690,614, forward strand.
GCGGCTATCAACTTCATTACAGCGTAACCCCGTGGCCCCACGAATATCTGGGTTCTCAAGCGACTCGCAAGGAACCCATAGCGAAAGGAAGAGCACCGAAGGAAGAGAAACACCACGCCCTACACCACACCGCAGGAAGAACCAAGGACACGCGCATATAATCGCAACCCAAAATCCAAATATGAGCACATCCAATTTCGTTGCACTTACCGCCCTTCTCGTTGCACTTTTTGTTTGGTTCCGGAAGTCGAAAGCTTCTTTCCCTCCACTACCACCGGGTCCGAAACCTCTCCCGCTATTGGGTAATTTGAGGGACCTTACTTCCAAAGAACTCTGGTTGCCTGTTTCCAAGTGGGCCAAAGAATATGGTGAGTTGAACTACATCTTCCTTTTTTCTATACCTTCGTCTGTCATATGCTTGCCTGGCTCCGTCGTTGGAGTGGTGGTATGCGCCCATATAGTCTGACTTCTTCGGGATGATTGTCTAATTGACTCGATGATCTATTTCTCAGGTGATGTGGTGTATGTTCATATCCTTGGACAAGGTCTCGTCTTCCTCAACACTCCAGAAGCCGCGTTCGAGTTGATGGACAAACGCGGTTCAATTTACTCCGACAAGCCTAATCTAGTAATGACATGTGAGCTGTAAGTGTCGCTTCTACGAACTTGAACTACTTGACTGACGTCTACTCGCTTCGGCAACACCACCGCCTTTGTCCAGATGTGGGTGTAGGGACATGGTACGTGCAGCGGCCTTCTTCGTAATGTATTCCTCAAGTGCTCCTCTGTTCTCCACCACCTGACACTGATCATGGCCACGTTTTTACTCTCCATTCTTCTTACCCCTCTTACGTGAATGCCTTAACTCTTTCTGACATGGCCTATTGTATCTTTGTCTAATTTAGGTCGCATTCACTCCTTACGGCGACCAATCCAAACGCCAGCGCCGATTACTCAACCAGGCTTTTGGCACAAAAGTTATCCCAGACTATCATCCTCTCATGCTAACCGAAACCCATGCCTTCCTGCGCCGTCTTGTCGCCGATCCTTCAAGATATGCTAGACATATTCGGCGATATGCTGGTGGACTGACATTATCTGTGGTTTATGGTTATGAACCCAGCGGAACGGAGGATAAGTTTATAAAAATGGCAGAAGAATGTGTGGATATCTTGGCCAAAGAAATCACGGGTGGAGGCGGTCTTTGGCCCGTCGATATCTTCCCGTTCTTGAAGCATCTGCCGTTGTGGGCGCCTGGCTCGGGATTCTTGCATAAGGCTAAATATTGGAAGTCGAGGATGGAGGAGTTTGTGGACAAGCCGTATGAGCACATGAAAGGCGCTTACGTAGGTTCTCCATTTTGAACTGGTAAAATCACTGAGCTTACTCTGGGAATAGAAATCTGGTAACTTTAAGCCATCTTTTTGTTCAACCCTATTGGACAACGCCGGAAAGCAAACCCCTGAATGGGAATTCGACCTGAAGTGGACCGCAAACTCCATGTACTCTGGCAGCATCGATTCCGTGGGTCGTATCTCCCTCACTTATATATATATACGAACTCAGGACTCCTATTCCTATAGTCGGTGACGAGCGTTCTTCAGTTTTGTATTGCAATGATGCAACATCCCGAAGTCCTCGCAAAGGCGCAGAAGGAGATCGACACCGTCATCGGTAACGAACGTCTGCCAACTTTCAGTGACAGGCCGAATCTACCTTACAGTAAGTTGCATCCAACGAGAATTGCGGAATTGATTCCTGATTGACATGTAATTGATCTCGCCTCTTGTCATATCGTGTTGTTCGTCCTTGTCGTCATCTTTGTTGGACGCATACGTTGATTGCGAATGTCGTGTGACGGGTGGCGATTCTAGTCGAGGCCATCCTGAACGAAACATGGCGTTGGGCAGTTCCGGTCCCTCTTGGTAAGTTTAATCAGTCTCGGCTTGCCCACTGCTAGTCTCCCACTACGTCTGAAGTTTGTCTCTGAATACCGTCTCCTTTCTCCTACTATTTCCTCAGGCCTCCCACACTTATTGGTTGAGGATGACGTCTACAATGGCATGCACATTCCCAAGGGATCTTTGGTGAGCTGTCGATTCATACTTGTCCTGTACGACTTGCGTTCTGACCACTCAATGCTGTTCTAGGTGTTTGGCAATATTTGGTAAGCACTAGGCTGTAGCGGTTGCTTGCATTTCTGAGCTTGGATATTTGTGGTTCAGGAATATTGTCAGAAATGAACGTCTCTACCCCAATCCGGAGAAGTATTACCCTGAGCGATTCTTGGAGAAGGTAGATGAGGAGACTGCACGAAGGCGAGACCCTAGAAACTATGTTTTCGGGTTTGGACGAAGGTCGATCATATTTGCCTAATGTCTCTGCCAATATTCTCTGACTTGACATCTCTTTAGGATATGTCCAGGGCAGAACTTGGTCGAGTCTTCGGTCTGGCTGCTGATGGTGTCAATGATTGCAACACTGAACATCTCCAAATCCGTTGACGAACACGGAAAGGTGAAAGAACAGGCCATTGACTTCAATAACCCTATCTTCAGGTTAGTACCCCCCCCCCCCCCCCC